>CM036547.1:660031-702531 GCA_020745685.1 Tautogolabrus adspersus | reverse complement strand
ATCGTCTCCTAACTGAAGGCTCAGTGATAAAAAGTACGATGTGTAAACTTTGTTTTTTCGTACCTTCTGTGTGCAGGATCGTCGTGCACGGGGAAACTTTTGCCAGAGCGATTGTTCCTTTCTCAGCGAAACCGTTTAACTTCCAGACGGAGTACCGCCTCAGCGAGGACCAGGTATCAGACCGCAGACTGGACCCGAACTAACACAGACAGATATATCATATAAAGCTGTCCTGTAGCTGTGTGAGGCTGCCAGCTGACTCTATGTGTGTTTGTCTCTGCAGGCTCTGGAGGTCAGTGATCACTACCCCGTGGAGGTCCTGCTGAAGAACGACAAATCATTAGGCAGTGGAGGCGTGAAGGAGAGCGTGCATCCGTTTTTGTCTCTGTTCCTCCTCTGCCATCTTGCCTTCAAATGTATCACCTCAGTCTGAGGACAATCATGGACTCAAAGATTCCCCAACATGTGGAGTCAAAGAGATCGCAGCGGCAGATTCTCCACAGGAGGCGCTGCTTCAGTCAGGACATACACCAGGACATTGTTCACCTTGATGTCATCATGATGTATTGATTATATGTTTATATGAACCATGCTGTGAGACCTCAGTATGATGAATGTTTACTCACAGCTCTGAACATGCTGCAGGTTCCTTTAATGTCAATGTTCCTTTAGTTTGACTCTTTGATTTCATTCATGTGATTTAAGAGAGAGAGGACGAGGAGGTTCACCGGAGCTCCCTTATGTGTCATATAAAGCTGCTGTGATGGAGACGCGGCGTCTCACTCCACAGAAACTCGACCACACACACAGTCATCAGACTCGCTCTGATTGACACGAACGTTCACACACTTTGTGTTTTCTTGCTCGTTGATCAGAAATATTAAGTTTTGAAGGGTTTAATATTTTTGGATTGGGGGGGTAGAAAAGATGTTAATGGAATCACTTGGAAACCTTTCCTCTAGGTTTCTTAGCACCCCCCCCCCTCCTCTTTCTCTGTGCTGGTTAAGAATCCATTTTGTCTATTATCACATCAATGATCAGGGAGCAATAACCATGCTTACCTAAAACACAGACGAAGAATAAAGAACAGAAGCACTCCTAATCTCTACCTGTAGAGCGTCACTTCATACAAACGTCCACTCAGAGAGTTTTCAAACTATCATTAAAACAGAACAAATAGATTCAAACTGAAATCCAAAACACATTACACCATCTTCCCACACACACACACACACACACACACACACACACACACACACACACAGACACACACACACACACACACACACACACACACACACACACACACGTTCTCACACGTTCTGTATTTTCAGTCGGCTCTAATGAGAACTTGTACAGACCTCAGGTCAGCAGGCGGTTTGTTCCTCAGAATCAGATCATTACAAACGTTATCTCTTCACTTCCTGAGTACTGCTGAAGCACCAATCACCTGCCTGCTCGGCTCTCGTGCTGATGATGTAAGATCATTGTATAATTGATCTGACAACAGAGCTCACTGATTGGACCTTTAGAAGATGAAGATGCTCAGACACAGAGAGAATGTGGAGATGTGCACGGTGTAAATACTGGGATATTTCGATGTACATATAATAAATCTGTCACAAACTCACAGCGTGTCAGCTGACTTTCTTTTTTGAATAGATTTTCCTGACAATGAGGAAGGAAAGCCGTCTGATAACCACGAGACAGACTGACCACATTTCTTCTTCTTCTTTCTTCAGTCTCTGTCGTCGATCTGTCGTCATTTTCATACATGCACTCCGGAAAGTTTCTAGATAATTTCAGGAGTACTGAAATATTACCGGATATCCTCCTGGCCTGGTTGTTCACGTCCTCACAGCGGGAGACTATCCCTGTCAGACAGGGAGGGGGGGCGGGGGGTCTCTTGAGGTAAGACGTGACGTAAAAAGAAGACGCTGAAGTGGCGTACGAAGCAAGAGTCCGCTATACGACGCCAGAATATGTGTCTTTCTATCAATGCTACGTGTAGTTGAACAGAATCACAATCTGAACTAAAGAGTGGAGAAGAACATACTGGAGAACAGGAAACAGAATGCAGCAGGTTCATTAGAGCACGGAGATCGTAGAGGTGGCGTGCAGACAGTCTATGGTCGTGCAGCGATCACAGGGAATAAACGTCACCACCCCCTCCCACTCACTCGAGGTGAATTCTCCTGATTATATCCTGCTGCGTTCTCACATCAGCTCACTCTGACTTTCTGCAGAATAAATACGAGGAGGCTGGAGGAGAAACTCCGGGTGAAGAGAGAAACATTCAGCTGTTTGAGTTCACACATGAAGCTCAGCCTGGAAACTTCTGTTTGGATTGTTTCATCTCCTCCTCCTCCTCCTTCTCTCCTGCAGCATCAGAGGCTTTTTAAATGATCACAACAATGCTGCTAATGTTTTGAGCCCCGCCTGTGTTTACTGGGAGCTGCATGTTTGTCTTATCGCTCTGATCTGTTCTCCTGTTTCAACATGTTTCTCTCTCAGTCTGTTAGAGAGTGGCGGCTGCAGCTCTGCACAAACAGCTCACAGGTGAAGTCTATTTAAAGACTGATGCTCAGATCATATTTTCACCATCTTCTCCTCAGTCCTGTATTTATTTTAGTCCCTTCTTTAAAAAGAACAAACCTCCTACAGGCCCTCCTCCAGCTGCACCGTGATCTTCAAACCACCTTTCAATGTTTCCAAACCTGCGACCTGATTTCACCATGGCTCTGAGTGTGAACACTCAGTGAGTCAGTGAGAGGATTACAGCTGTCTGTCTCTGTTGGCAGTGTGCACTGTGTGAAAAGAGGTAATTATCACATTAACAAACTGATGCATGGATCAGTGGTTCTCAACAGGTGGGGTTGGGACCAAAAAACGGGTCACGGTGCCGTCTTTCTGCATTAACTCATCCATTCAGACACATTCATACGCCGCCAACGAAGCAGCGGGATCAATTCGGGGTTAAGTGTCTTCCTCAAGAACATGTGGCTGCAGAAGCTGGGAATCAAACCCCCGACCTTCTGGTTGGGAGACGACCGGCTCTACCACTTTCAGCGAAGTGATCGGGCACTACTACCAACCGACGTCCCTGACGCTCAGCCACTACCATCGCACTGTTGTCCCACAACCACCGTCGTCCTCATTCCTGCACGGCCTGCTCCGACCTCCAGCTCAGCAGCGAGGAAGTGTGGACAACAGGAACGTGAGGAATACAAAGGAGACATCCTTCCTGCATCTTATCCCATATGCTCTTCTGTAAAGCGTCTCCAGATAACACTTGTTATGAATCGCTCTACAAATGATCGATTGATTGATTGACCACTGAGCCACAGCTGCCCCGTTAATGGTTAAGTCAGAGAAGTACCTCTCACACCAGAATATCTCATGTAGTCTGGATTGTCATGAAAACAGTTCAGCACAATAACGTTTTCTCTGGCGCCCCCTTTAGGACACACATGTAAAGTGCTTTATAAATGAAAACAGGACGCAGGATCGTTTCTGAATAACTGGTTTATTTGGTAAATCTTCAACATCTTTTTGCAGCTGATCTTTAATTACAGACAATATTCACACAAACTGAGAGGCCGTCTCTTCGCTCACCTGCAGGTCAACATCCAGGTGTCACAGCTAAAGGTGAGACCAAACAGGGGGCACAAAGGGGGGGGGGCTATACGCTGCATTCAGGGTCAGGTCGAAGCATCAGGTAAAGCGGCGGTGCATTCAAAAGGTGTACACAGGCACAGAACACAGAGACTGGCTGAAATACATCCATCTCTAATACAGAATATTCATCACCATAATAATACATGTTTGAGGTAATGCAGACAGCGACACTTGTGACCTAAACAGACGGGATCTCTCATTTAAAGCTCACTAGATTATTCACATCATGTTTCTCTACGCTCTGACCGTTACCTATTTCACACCTTAGGCCCAAATATCACCGATGACTGACAGGAAGAGGAGACGTGTACAAATACTGATGAAAATAAGAAAACTATCAAAGATGTTTGTGGGATGAAGAGCTACAGCAGAGTTTAAATGCATCGATGCGTTTGTTGAAAAAGAACCAACGCTGATAATCGTTCTGTCGTCACGCCGTCGACTGATGTCGCTCGTCTTTGTTCCAACGCGTGTTTAAGATGGTACGATCCACAGTGTGTGCTCAGGTTACCGTGTGTGTTCAGGTTAATGTGTGTGTGCTCAGGTTATTGTGTGTATGTTGATGTCAGACAGAGTAAGGTGCAGCTATCACACACACGCTCCCGTGGGCGGAGCTGTGAGCAGAAACTGTATGATGTATGGAACATGTGTGCGTCACAGTGTGCGTCATGTTTACTGTATACAGTCCATCACGTGTATCTGCAGCGTGTCCATGTCTGGAGCCTGGTACTGGCACTTAGGACAACATAAATCCGGCAGCTCCTCAGCCCCCGCTGCCCCCGGGTCACCCACAGGTAACAGACCCTGATTACGGTACGAGGGGGCGGGGGGCACCGTGTTGAAGGCTGCACCTGCAAACACACCTGAGGGAGGAGAGAGAAGAGGACAATACATCCGTTCACAAAAAGAGTCGATGAAAAGAGCCAATCACTCAGAGAATCGTCTCCAGCAGAACCATCGTTTTCCTCTTGTACAGCGCGCTCGCCAGGCGCTCAGCTCTGCTGCTGTGTGACACGTTTTTCTATCAGTTTTTTGATACCCAGTGAGTGTGTGTGTGATGTACCTTGTGGGGGGGGGAATGTGGGGCGCCCGTGTTGGGAAGTCTTCCTGGTGTCTGAGCTTCATTTGCTCCATACGTGCTCTGAAGGACAGACAGGTATCTTCTCATTATATTTATTAAAATGTAGATTCAGCCCTGACTTCACCTACACAGAGTGACAGCCATCTTTGATCACAGCTGCAGAGACACAAACGTCTCTGACTTCACCTACACAGAGTGACAGCCATCTTTGATCACAGCTGCAGAGAAACAAACGTCTCTGACTTCACCTACACAGAGTGACAGCCATCTTTGATCACAGCTGCAGAGAAACAAACGTCTCTGACTTCACCTACACAGAGTGACAGCCATCTTTGATCACAGCTGCAGAGACACAAACGTCTCTGCAAGAAGCTGATGCAGCGACTGAATCACAGATGAGACTGAAGACCAGAGATCTGACGACACAGTGGACTTTGTTACTCGTCCACACGTCTACACTCAGGACACACATGATTATTAAAAATCTGCACCTGTGTGGGACTTGTGATTTTACCGTGACATGGCTTCCTGTTTGAGCCGATCGATCTCAGTGCGGGCCTGAGTCAGCTGTTCCTGCAGCTCCTCCTTCTTCTGGTTCAGCTTCTCTCGCGCTTCTCGCTCCGCTAAGAAGTCTGCTTTGTAGATGTCAGCCTGAGCGGGACACACGGGGAGGGGGAGGAAGAGAGGGAGAGATATTCACCTACAGTGAACCTGTAAACATGTTTCAATGTGTGTGTGTGTCTGAGAGAAGCTGGTTTGGGTCAAACTGATCAGTAATAAAAGGATAAATGAACGATCAGATGTCCATGATGTGTTGATGTGTTGGCTTGTGACGTTTTATATTCTTCATTAGGCTCCTTAAAGACTCAGACTGATGCTGCTCCATGACTTACAGATCCGAGCGCTGCATCCCGTCGTGTATGAATAAATCTTTAACACTTAAAGTCAGTTCTGTGTTTTTGTGTTAAACTGAATCCAGCTGTTAACATCAGAGGAAAGTTACTGGAGGATGTTAGTAGCTTTTTTCTGACAACCAGGGCAGAGAGCGGCGATCAAATGATAAACTCAGTGACAATGACTCAGAAACACTCGGTTGTACCTGAGCGGTGAGAACAGGGACCGTCTCCAGAGAGCCTTTCTGCTGCTCCACCTCCTCCTTCAGTTTATCGATCAGGTCCTGTTTCAGAGCCAGAGCTCTCTCCGCCTCCTCCAGACGGCTGCACAGGTCTCCTCCCTGCAACGCCAGCACATATGCATGTGAAGAGTCTCTCACCTCGAGTGATGACAGTCATACAAACTGAAACGTCATCTTACCTCACACTTCAGTTTGGAATCGTAGTCTCTGAAAAGACAGGTGTAGGCGTGCTGCAGCTGTGTCAGTTTCTTCCTGAGAAAGGAGAAGAGAAACTTTACAGACCAGTTCGATAAACCAGTTTGTCTCTGTGATATCACGTTTTTAATCAACCCACTTTTCCTCTGTGACCACGTGTCTCTCCGTCTTCAGGGCCTGCTCCAGGCTCTGGGTCTGCAGCAGCAGTTTGTCCATGGCCACATGGTGCTGCTTCCTCTGCTGCTCCTGGTCCCGCTCGGCCGCCTGCAGCGCCTTTGCCTTACTGTTCAGCCTGAGCACAGACAGAAACACATAAGACGGACACAGAGAGGCCTCTCATGTATACTCATGCTGACGTCAGGGGAACACTCACTTGTCTTCAATCACTTTACGTTCGTGCACACTTTTCTCCTGAAGGCTCCGGCTCTCGTTCAGCTCTGCCAGCAGAGACGTGGCCTGAGCTTTCAGAGCCTCACAGTCCTTCGCCAGCTGCACAAACACAAAAACGTGTCAAATGATCAGAATAATCAGAATTAAACTGCTTCATTTCAGACTGATCCCATCTGCACACAGAAATCTGAAAAAACGGGGCGGGTTTATGACGATCGTTGCTCAGATCAAAATCATGTACCCGCTTGATCTGATCGTTTCTTCCTGGTTGGGGTCAAACCATTCTCACTGAGCGTGTCTGAAAGTCGCGCAGACCGCAGGGCGATTCTGTACTGCTGAGTTTTCAGATTCATTAGGATGAGGAGACGTAAAAAAAGTCAACAAAAAGGTCAGATAAAACACTCATAAAAAGTCACAGCTGTTAGAGAGGAGGAGAATAAAATCTGTGTGGCACAGCGAGGGGAAGAGGAGGAGCAACATGTGGAGGCGTGCAGCGACCAGGCGGAGTCTATCCGCTGTGTGTAGGGTTTGAGTCCTGCTTGAACTGGATCTCATGGCAGAGAAAAACTTTACAGACACACTCCCGTTGACAGAAACACGGACCTGACGTAGCAAAGAACAGAGATCAGTTTGTCAGAGCACATTTGATATCTATGTTAACATGAGGGAACAGAGTCTCTGGCTGCAGATTAGACCGACAGGAAGCTCTCAACACGTCTCTATGACTTGATACTGAATCAGTATTACTGATTCATTGTTTGATGCACCTACACGGACGTCTTTATGCGACCACTTTGTGTAGCGCCAATGTAGACCGTGAAGTCACCAATCAGGATGATTTTAGTTGGATTGCAGAAATGTGCACAGGCAGGGTCCGAAATTAACACCCGCCAAGCGCCAAATGCAGGTAGATTTAGGGCGGGTAAATGTTTTTAACTTTTAGTGCATCAGCACACAGTTGATCCGTGATCCGTACGGACCGAGTCGGGAACACACGTGATCCGGTCAAACAGTTGGTTCGACTTTTCTCCGTTCACTCGTCTGCAGCTAACATAACGATAACAACGTCCTCTCACAGCCTGCTGTAGTCTCAGTCTGTGAACGTCTCCACTCAGACTCTGTGAAACAGCGCTGCGTTATAAACACTGCAGATATAGTGCGCACTAAATGCACGCGCAGCAGGAGCAGTCAGAGATACACGCACATCTAATAATGAACAGGCTGATTATAGTAAGTGTCTAATTTGTCAAAGATAAATCAAGAGGAAACTTGTTCTGTGGAATAATAATTTATTATTCTCTGATGGATTTTAGTTTTTAGTCTGTAATGTTGTAATACAGGGGGGGGGGTTCAGAGGGGAGCAGGGGGGGGGGGGGGGGGGGGGGGTGGGGGGGGAACTACCTATTTAAAAAATAAAGGCCAGTAAATTTATTTCTCAATTTCCTGATCTGATAAAATGATCAAATCTGTGACTTCAATCTGTGATTGATTCAACAGAACAAACCTTCTCTTTAAATGTAACAGATGAGTGTGACATGAAAACACTATTTGTTATTTCGGCCAGTAAAAAATATGTTTGGCCGGGAAATTTTTTCATCTACCCGCCACCTTGGCCGGTGAGTCAGAAAGTGAATTTGGGACCCTGGTCACAGATGAACTGAAGGCTACTGAAGACTTTGAATGTTTGAGGGTGTGATGATCAGAGTCAGAATCCTACCTGAGCGCAGTCTTTGTCCTTCTGTTTGAGCAGAGCTTCAGTTCTGTCCCTCTGAGCTGAACGCTTCTCCTCCAGCTCACGATACCTGCAGACACGACACGTTCACAAGTGTACAGGTTTGACAGCGTTAATCCATTCTCTCTCCAGATCTACACTGAGGAGTCTGAAGACTTTGGGAGATCTGATTCTGGGTGTTTTTTATTTGAGATATCTGTGATGTTTAAAAGTTTGAGCTGCAAGCTAGATGATTTAACGTCAGCTGCAGCAGGTAAATGTTTTCAAAATGTGCAGGGGAGAAGGTTCAAGGGTCGAGGTTCACAGTCACACATGATTGATTCACATTTATGAAGAATGAACAATATCATAAATAAATCAGACATCATTTAAGCTGTTCATTCAAACATGGTGGTGTGAAATAGATCAGAGGAGGAAACTCCAAACTGTTCTAAATGTGGCAGCGCTGTCAAAATAAAGCAGCGGCTGTTTGAGTGAAGATCAGCGCTCTGAAGATCTGTTCCAGACACACAGACAAACATGCAGGGAGACGACGGAGCGACGCAGCTGCTGAACAAAGCTGTCAAAGTTTATCATGAAACTTTTATCATCATCATCTTGTTGCTCTTTTAATGCTTTTATTTTGAAAAGATCTGATCTGAAAACAACAGCTCGTCCATCAGTCTATGACGGAAATGTAATCTTTATTTGGACATTTTAAAACAGATGAAAGGTGGACGCCGTACCTGAGCCTCTATCCTTCAGGTACGACGTTCACACACGGAGTGAGAGAGCATCGTTTCCTGATTCATTTATATAAATACAGTTTACTGTGAACGCTCATACAGTGATGACGATGACCCGTGATTAACTGTGCGCCCTGATGTAACCTCAAATCTCCTTCCTTTATCACAAGCTAGTTATTTCACCAATCAAAGAAGCTGAAAGAAGCTGCTGACAGCACGATGCTGATTTAAAGACACCGTCGATCCATTCACGTAAAGACGGGATGACGTTTTGAGGAGTAAACGGGAGAATAAAAACAGATGAAGAAGAAAAACAAGATGATTTATAAATAAAGAAGAGACGGCGTGACGGCGAGGAATCATGCACACGGTGAGAAAGAGAACCACACAGAGCTCACCTGCCCTGTGTGGCCTGAAGCTGCTCTGTGAGTTTAGCCAGGCTAGAGCTGGAAACAGGGAGAGAGGAGGTGAAGGAAGAGGAGGACGAGGAGGAAGAAACGGGGACAGAGAAGAGGATGAGGAGGAGGAGAGAGGGAGGAGGAGGACACAGGGACAAGGAGGAGGAGGTGCAGGAGGAGGAGGAGGACACAGAGAGGAGGAGAAGAGGATGAGGAGGAGGAGGAGAGAGGGAGGAGGAGGACACAGGGACAAGGAGGAGGAGGTGCAGGAGGAGGAGGAGGACACAGAGAGGAGGAGAAGAGGATGAGGAGGAGGAGGAGAGAGGGAGGAGGAGGACACAGGGACAAGGAGGAGGAGGTGCAGGAGGAGGAGGAGGACACAGAGAGGAGGAGAAGAGGATGAGGAGGAGGAGGAGAGAGGGAGGAGGAGGACACAGGGACAAGGAGGAGGAGGTGCAGGAGGAGGAGGAGGACACAGAGAGGAGGAGAAGAGGATGAGGAGGAGGAGAGAGGGAGGAGGTTAGGTTTAATTAAGCAGAAACAGGAATAAGCCAACACTTTGATGCAAAGAGAAGAACTGTAAAGATGAAATAATGAATCAGCTGTTAGAAACATGAAGTCACAGATATTTAACATCAGGAGGATGAACGTACCAGTCAGAGGAGTGCTGAGCCTCAGAGCGATGAGGAACTACCTCCTCAGTCACGTTATTCACCTGGAAGGAAACATTCAGACTTTAAGATGACAAGGAGGAAGCTGATACACGAGTCTGTAACAATCTGTTAAATATCATTCAATAAACTGAGGCAGCTAATCGTCTATAAGAGACACACGAGACGTTCTGGAGGGGAAACATCCGCGACAAACTAATGACAAAAGACCTAAAGTTTGACCTTCAAACAAAACCATCTGCTCACATATTCAGAGAACAACATCTCCATGCTGGAAATGCTGTCTCAGCCTAACTTTCAGTCAACCTAACGACAGGCTGAGAGCTGGAGCTGAGGCGGGTTTTAAGCCTCCTGACAAACCGTTACACCGCGCCCACCTGTCAATCAGGTCAGCTACACGCCTTATTGTGAATAACTCTTATCCTTCATCAAAACTGATGAGTCATCAAAACATTCACCCCCCGTACAGTGTGTGCTGATCGAGACATGAGCTAATCAGACCTATTTGGTTTTTGAACCAGGCTGTAAACATGTTAATGTCTGCTGTAAAAACAGGCTTTTTAGAATGGGTGTGTATGTGACTTCCTGTGCTTCTGCAGCCAGCCTCTAGTGGACACTCAAGGAACTGCAGGATTTTACTCTTCAGCATCGGCTTCATTTTTTCAACCTGTTTTAACCTGTACCGGTTTCTTACCTGTTCCTGTGCCAGTTTGGCTTGTAGCTGGTCAATGCAGCGCCTCATTCGCTCTCTCTCTCTCTCTCCCTCCTCCTTCTCTCGCTCCAGCTCTTCGTTCTTCTTCCTCAGGTCTCTCATCCCTTCCTCCAGCTTTTCTTTGTGGCTCTTCAGCAGCTGGAGGAAGTCGTTTGCACCTTCGACAGGCTGCAGAGATGAGAGAGAGAGAGAGAGAGAGAGAGAGAGAGAGAGAGAGAGAGAGAGAGAGAGAGAGAGAGAGAGAGAGAGAGACTGAATGAAGGATGAACAGATGAAGGGAGCGAAGAGGACAGAGACAGACCACCTTCACCCTCTGAGCTGGTGCTAAGACCGCAGCAAAAATGTAAGAACACAAACTGGGGTTTCCCAAAGGAGACAAAGGGGAGAAGTGGTGGATTAGAGCTGTGTTAAAGGCTGTGCTCCATTCAAAGCGAAACAAAAGGAAACTTCTGGTGTCCAGCTACCAATAAATCCAGTTTTCCTGCTCGGAAGTAAAAGAAGGGAACAAGTTCCACCTCTAAATTTATTGTCTGATATGCGTTAGTTTCATGTTTTAACGCTGCATGAGGTTTACTGCCAGGTTTTCTGACTTCACAGGACGTCATCAGAACCGTTTTTCCGAGTAGAAAGTCGGGATTTCACACCTCCGCCTCAATGCAGTTAAAGGTAAGGTGGGGTGAAGCATTAAACTAAAGTTGTGACGCCCACAAATTAAGTGTCAGGGATCTGATTGGTGCACAACAGGAGGGAGGGATCAGGCTCACCTGGCCATTCTCCCTACCCATCATCTCCCCCCACGCCTCTGAGAGAGAGGAGGGGGGAGAGAAGAGGGCACTACTCAGGGAGCTTAGCACACTGGCATCGCCCTAAACACACACACAGACACACAGGTTAGAGGAGAGAATGAACAAAAAACGTCTCAACTGGAATTAAAAAAGAAACGAGAAACAGGTGGATTCATCGTACCAGGCTGCGAGGGGGCGTGGTCTGTGTGTGTCGGTCCGTCTCTTGGATCCTCTTCTTGTCCCGCTGATCCAGAGTCTGAAACACAACAGAAATAGTCAGAGCATCAAGTCTTTAGAAGCACATCTCTAATGTTGTTTCAATCCCTCCTCCTCCCACACTGCCATGACTAACCTGTCGCTCAGGATTTCTATCTATTTTTAATGATTATTTATGTTCAGCTTTAGCACCTGGCGACGATTGTTAATAAAACTGACCACGCCCACATTTGTCTCTGAAACAGAAAACGTGTGCGCTCTGATATTTTCACTCTATAAATCTTACAGCACCAACAGGATTCTGCATGTTAGTGACAATAAACATGCAGTACCTGTAAACGTGTGCACAAAGAACCATTAGGGCCCGTGTCCACCGACGGCTGTACTAGTGCTGGCAGCGCTCGTTTTCTATAAAAACTAATGTAGCGCTCACATCGCTCTCAGTTTTACTTTTGGAAAACCCAGTCGTCACATCTACCTTGCCAACCAATCAGGATCAAGACGTGGCGGGACCTACAACACGACTCCTTTACATCGTCTTGACGTTTTCTTGGTGAGATTTCTTTGAATTAGAGCAAATATTAAACACACAGCGCTAAAACACACCTTAAAGACATTATCCAGGGAAGCCGATGATAACTTTGGTAACCTAGCAACTATGAGCGCTGGTGAGATGCGCTCTGGTACGTGTGAGCGCTCGCCGTCTGTGGACACAGACCTTATAGTATCTATAAACACTGCATATACAAACAACAGTGGAAGCTGTGCAAGTGTGGAAATGTAAGAACAGCTGTTAATGCGTGAACATAAGGAACAGATGTGAGAATCTGAACTAGCTGACCTGCGGTCCGTCCAGCGGTCCGTTTCTGGCCGAGCGTCCCTGCAGCTCTTCAGTCTGACTCGAGCTGCAGTTATTGGAAGAGGGGGACACGGAGGAGGAGGCCGGTCCGTTCACCAAGCCCTGTAAGGAGTGGTTCTCCTGGGCCAGCCTCTCCACCAGCGACCTGGCCTCCTGGAAACGACAGCTGAGAAACTCTCGCTCCTCCCTCGTCTTCCGCTGCCATCCCTCCATCTCCTCGCAGCGCTGACGCAGGGCCAGGTTACTCCGCCTCAGAGCCTCTGGAGGAGAGAAGGATGGAGGCAGACGGGGGGACACGGGCAGGTGGTGTTAAAGGGATACTTCACCCGTTGAAACATGAATCTGTATTGACATTGGGTCATATATGTAGTAGAAATGTGAAATACATTTTGAAGTTGGTGCCTTCTTGACCGAGAAAATGCAGAAAGTGTCTTCTTGGCTCATGTGGATGAAAGACAACAACTCCCAGAATGCACAGCACCGCAGGCCACTCCCACTGAAGCTACGGTGTATTTACAGTCTGTCTACAACACATACGGCCGTTTCCTCTACTGATTCCGAGATTTCTTCCAGAAGGAATTGGCATCTTAGAAACTCCTGGCAGCAAACGGACTCTCTGTCTGTGTCCATAGACAAACAGTGAGAGCACCGACACCACCAGTCCGCCCCAGCTGGAGCCGGCGACAGGCAGGTCTTGTGCCCCAGCTGCTGAGACCTGCCTGTGGGCAGCAGACAGCTCCCGTTCCTTCATCAGCCTCAACTGCTCGCCGTTATATTGCAGCTCGTAGAGATAGCCACGAACATCCGATTCGAGCACAAGACCTTCAAAATCCCCTTCATCCATATCAGTTTGAAGTTGAAACATACTTTTTTCAACATTCATGGTTCTTCTCAGCTTTCTCCACAGAGCCTGTTAGCATAGCTTCCTAGCAAGATGGCGAACGTTAAGTTTCGATTCTGGCAGTGAGGTCCCGCCCACTGATCTGTGATAGGTCTGTAGCTTCAGTGGGTCGAAAACATGAGGAACTAGCGATGTAGTTTCACCCCCTCTAACCACAGCAGCCTCTGATGACGCAAAATGATGATTTCTGCATCATCGGAGGCTCCTTTTCAGAAAAGAAATACGGAGCTTTCCAGTCTCAGGGGAAAATGAGGGCCGGATGCACGACCATTCAAAAATACTGCCAGGTTTGTAATGATACAAAGCTTAATGCAAATGGGTGAAGTGTCCCTTTGATATCAGGTAGGAAAATGTGCACAGGGGCCATTAGAGCAAAGATATAAAATGTTATTCTGACTCAGCAGATTGTTTTGGAGCCAGATTGTCTCTTGTTAGGTTTAATTTATACATTTATCACACATCTGTTATAAATAGAAGGTTAACTGAAGTGTTTGACACCACGAAGAATCTGTTTCTGTTTACAAAGCCGACGTTTGTTCTTTCTTTGTTTCAGTTATTTTGATCAGTTTGAATCCACAGAACATTTTCCTCATGCACTGATTTATTCAGCTGATTGTGGATAATGTTAGGTAACATCTGGATGTGTAGAACTAAAGGATAAGGATAAGCTTTATTGATCCCCAATGGGGGAAATGTAGTTGTTACTATGGATGTTAACAATTAATCAACAATTGATTAATTGGTCGTTAAGAATTTGCTCGACCTAGAAACATTCACTCGATTTACTGATTTGAAATATGAAGAACGTGTCTCATTTCAACCTCCTTGTATCAGTGCAACGGTTTATTTACAAAGTGTTGCAACGATGCTGGACCCTCGACACAAACATCTGAGTTTTTTAACAAACGCACAATCAAAGCTGGTTGAGTCGGGAGAAGCGTTGCAGGTGGCCATCCCGAACCCACAGGCTAACGGTGCTGGGCACGACAGAGACACAGCGTTACTCGCGCCGGGAGCTGCAGCCGTGCATCAGCTCTCGGCTTTTCTTTGGGGGAGCAACAGTTCCCGCCGCTAAACGCATAGATACGGAGGTGGATAACATTTAAACGCTAAACGTTTAGAGAAACACTAAACGCACAGAGCAACAGCGGTTACAAGAGGGATGTACGAACAGTGGAGCTTATCGCTCCCTCTCTCTCTGCTGATGTGAATCTGCACTCTTGGTTTGCTCATGTTTCACTGCGTCTTATCTCTCCGCAGGAGGCGAGAGGGAATTTTTTTAAAAACCTGATTCATTTGCGGTGGGCACAGTGCAGACGGCGCGCACGGTCCCTGCGACCGTCAAGTCGTTTCATACTGATTGCAGTCAGAGCGGCCCGATGAACGGAACTCAGTGGTCCTGCGGAGCCGTGAGGTCCTCGCGTGCAGCTGCTCTCTCTCCCCGGCTCTCTCTCTCGCTCGCTCACTTGAGCACGCAGCAATTTTATGAATAAATGAAAAATGTCATGATAACAGGTCGGAAATATTGGCCACTTAGGCGGCCCAGGTATCGTCTATGTGTTGGAATGTGTTGCTGTGGGAAAAAAGACAGCTACAGTTATAATGTGGTAGCACAGAGCGCGTGCGCTGTTCAAGTAACGTTATAAAGTCGACCTTAACATTTGAAACATGTAGAGCGCAGACATATCAATGTTTCATTATACAACTCTGTTAGAAATGATGCTGCTGAGCAAATAAAGCTTTGAATGAGGAAGAAAAAAACACATTTGGTTTTGTTTGTGAGTACTTACATCACCTCAAATATTTCCAAAAGTTATCAAAGCCAGAGAAATCTGTAATTTTATAGTTGTAACGGGACGTGTCTTGTAGGCGGCCGCCATGATGAGCCGCCATGACAGACAGGAAATGTTGATCCTTGTAAAGGAAACACCGGATGTTACTTCAAAGACCGCTGCATAAGCTAGCGCTAGCTGCTACTGAAAACTGCCGTTCTGTCGCTGTATGTGCTGCTGTGATAAAAACATACTCAGATACATCGTCAGTACACATATTGTCTCTCTCAGGTCGGTTTGATTCAACACGGAGTTCATGCGTTTTCTCCCATGATACACTGCGAGACTCGACGTCATCTTTTGTTATTGTTTTGATTGAGAGCCCCCTAGTGGCGGATTTACATACTGTACATTTAAATAAATAAAGGAAGTAAAAATACAATAGAATTAAATAATACCATAAACACTATGTACACTCTGACTTGTGGAAAGACAGATCAGATATTATAACAAACACACACAGTGAGTAGCATTAATGATATTGATGATTATTATACAGAGTCATGATGCTGTTAAACAGTCTGACTGCAGATGGAATAAAGGACCTGCGGTAGCGCTCAGTCCTGCAGCGTCCAACATCTGTTAGAGCGTTTACTATCCCTTTACTTCTTCTATGGGATGTACGCTACCTCTGAGCTGCTGGTTGTCGCCCAGTAACCTGGTCACCACTTCATTGGCAGCGAGCTCCGGTGGGACCCTGAGGGCCCCTCCACTGTCCTCTCCTGACATCTCCCACTGCATGGGGCCATCAGGCTGCGGCTGCACCATACCTGCAGAACAAATACTCATTAGTTTGTTTGTTTGGATCCTCATTAGCTTCAGTATAATATATCACACTGTTCATCACATTACACTGTGACATAAAAACATAAGACAATCGTAGGCTCCGTCTGAGTCTGTCTGAAAGCGTGCATGTTAGGATGATTGTAAAAGGAGGTTAGGGGCTCTAATTCTTATTCTCATCCAACACCTGTCAGTTCTCTAAATCCTTGACTTGATCACCTGACAGTGATTGACACTCAGCCGCGTCCTCGCGCCAGGTACCTTTCACTTTCACTTTCAGCCCTCGTGATGATCCTGCTCCACTTTATGTATTTACCTTTATTTATCGGGAGGCCATGTTTGACCCTTTAGATGCCTTAGTGTGATGACGTCATGCTGCTATTTGCCTTGTATCACGCACACACCTGAGAGTGCAGGTGTGTGTGAACGGGAGGAAAACATGACGTCATCATGGGTACCATGAGGCTCGGAGCTCGGGACAGATATAAAGCTTTAATTCAGTGTTACTTTACAACATAAACAGACCATAATAACCACCGGATGTAGAATTAAACACCTGATTCACGTATTTGATCACAGCTAACATGTTTTCACTCAGGATAACACCTGAGCCAGCTCAATGCTAACGCTACATGATCAGCATAAAGCCTAGCTTACCTTTCTTCTTCTTCTGTTAACGTTGTAATTGTCCTGGATGTCCTCAGCTAGCAGCTCCGTCTCTCACATACAGCCTGTTAAAGCGGAGTTAGCCTTTCAGTGGCTAATCTGATGTAGCTAGCGCGTTAGCTTCAGAGCTAGCTGGGTAAATGTAGCTAGCCGATGGGTAAACTGAGGTTTGTGTTAGATGTCAGAATCAGAAACAAACATCAACCAGCTGCGAGTCTTCTTCACGACATTCTGCCCATGTTAAGTTCATTCCTGCTGAATCACAGCGTGAGTTTAAGGTGCTCTGAGGTTACCTGTCACAGCTCAGGCAGCCGACTGTTGTTAGCTCAGGAAACGCGAAGTGTGTCTCCGCCCTGAGAGCAGACTGTCAGGCAGCGCTTCCTCTCAGGCTGCAAACACAACCTCCACACATCAGGAGATATCTGCACTTTTCTTTTTACCTGTTTTATTTAATAAATACCATATGGTAAGAGGCATTAATACGGTGGCCCTGAAGATCAACTATACAAATATTTCATGATTGCAAAAACATTTAATAAAAGTAAATACATAAAAAAATGCAAATACATTAAATCAGAATCAGAATCGGGATTATTGCCAAGTACATTTACAAATACAAGGAATCTGTCTGAGTGTGTTGGTGCAAGAACATTTAACAAGGGAAATAAAGCCAAACAAGCAAGAACTTAAATAAAATAAAATATAAGAAATGTACCAATATAAACAATAGAATTTAAAAGGAGCAACATGTAACTCTGACACCCCCCCCTCTCTAGAGTGGATGCTCACGCAGGTCACCATGTGGTGGACACTGAAGCTTCAGTGTTTATCCAGCTCTGCATCGGTCTGTAAACCTTTCTGCGTTCTAACCTCTCTCCATTTTTCAAAAGCATCTCCAATATTGATCCTAGTTTGAGCACGTTTCTGCTCGTGGAGCTTATTAGAAACATGCAGAGGCTTTTTAGGTCGGGTACAATCACTTCTATCTGAACCAGTTCTCTTGCCCGCTTCCATCGCTGCAACACCTGTTGGTTTGACCTGATAACTGCTCTCATATCTGGCAAACGGAGGGGCGTCCAAAACGGCCGTGTGGGGGTGCCTTAAAACTGCCTATACCTTCTTAAAACCGCCTATACCTTCACACCCCAGTTTTGATCTGTTCTCTGTTCCCTGCAGGCCCTTCCAGTCCATCAGGACGAACAGATGTAAGGACAGCTTCTTCCCCAGAGCCATAAACACACTGAGCTCCAACGTTCACTGAACCTCCCACCCACCCTTATTACATGCACACACTACAATAGAGCAATATATATATATTACCTTTACAAATCTCATTCTTTGACTGCAGAAAACATATTTCTGATTATTGCAATATTTACATGTTTGACTGTGTAACATGATCTGCTGTAAATATGTCTGCATACAGATTGGATCTCTTCTCTTACTTGAATGCAAGTTGTTTGTTGCTGATGGATGCCTGTATGTTTGTGCTTTTTAAGTTGTCAGTGTCATTTTGCTTGTGTATACGTTCTTCATTCTAGTCTGAAAGACTTCACTCAGGGCAAAGCTGTCTAGTGTTTCCAGGAAATCCCCTTCCTCCTTCCTCAGTGGTTGATGACGTCAGCAGGCTGCAGCATCACGGTTCTCTCTCTCTCTCTCTCTCTCTCTCTCTCTCTCTCTCTCTCTCTGTGTTGGTAGGTGTTCGAGGCTCCATGATGCTCTCCATCTCTGCAGCTCTCACTTTGGCGTTAGCCTGGATGTATCCGGCTCACGGCCTCTACTTCCACATCGGAGAGACGGAGAAGAAATGTTTCATTGAAGAAATCCCGGATGAGACCATGGTGATCGGTGAGAACACGAGCCGTTAGCACGAGGAGCTAACTAGCAGTGCACGCGAACAGCTGTCTCCATCAGAGATGCTGCCGTGAATCAAACCTTTAACTCAACAAATCACGCGAGAGTTCACAGGAATAAATAACACAGAGCGAGAACACCTTTCTAATGATTTTAATAAACTCAGACGTTTAATGTAAGTTTCTGTTGTTCTATTGAACATGTGTCTGTCAGCTGAAACCTTCAGTCCCTGTGATGAAGGCCTCACCGAGGGTTGACTTTTATTACATCTCATCAATCTGACACGAGAGAGGCGTGCAGCTTTCTGATGATGACACATGATTAAAGCACTGCTACTTTATTCCTGGTGTCTGATAAACACATGAGGGGTTGGCTGCTTTGTGTGCACGACACGTAAATAAAATACACTCATCATGAGCTGTGCACAGTTTGTATTGTTTGCAGATATCTCACATGCAAATACTTTCCAGATTATTGTGGCTGTCAGGTGAACAGATGGGGACTCTGTCTTCATGTCAGACTGCAGAGAGCAGCACGTCTCCTCCATCTCTCATGTTTCTGTATCTCTGACTCTGCAGCTTCAGCAGCTGTCAGTGGGAGTTAAATAATAAACTCAAGACTGGTTTTATTCTCAGTGCTTGTTTGTGTCTAATGTTTTTTTATTGTAGCGTAAAAGAAAGTAAAGAACGTCAACAATTCAGAGGAAGTAAAAACAAACAGCCAAAAGAGCGCTAGAGTTCGACTATAAGATGAATAAAGTTTAATCTCTGATCATGTGTAATGATATGGCTCCATGCTGCTTCTCCCGTCTTACAGGGAAGTATCGCACTCAGCTGTGGGACAAGCAGAGCGGCTCGTTCCTCCCGGCGACGCCCGGCCTTGGGATGCACGTGGAGATCAAAGATCCAGACACGAAGGTGAGCACAGAGGACGAGCAGCTGGAAAACACACAGATGCATAACCTATGGATAAATAAAACCCATGTTTGTCTCTCTCAGATTATCCTGTCCCGTCAGTACGGCTCAGACGGACGCTTCACCTTCACCTCTCACACTCCGGGAGAGCATCAGATCTGTCTGCACTCCAACTCCACCAAGATGGCGCTGTTTGCAGGGGGGAAACTGGTACCAACACAGTCACTGGTTTTAACAAGCTCATTTAGAGATGTTGATGTTTAAGATCATTTCTACACTGAAGATGATAAATATTCAGTTTATGGACTGAAGTCCTGAACGTTAGTCTGAACTGGGGTCTGCTTCATGAAGCAGGCTAACCTGTTAAACCAGACTGGGTCAGTAATTCACAGACACCCTGAAGACTAACCTGGTCCTGGTCAGTCTAGGTTTGTGGCTCAGTTTCACCTCCAGCTTAGGCCCCGCTGGCCTGCTCTCACACTGCTCCAGCCTGAGCACGGTTATCTCTTACACACACATCATCATGTTGTAAAACGACACACACGTGGCTTTATGTGATTATGAAGCGTCCTTTAGTTTACATGAAGCGTGGTCTCAGAGTCGTCACATCGGAGAACAACTTGACTGACCCTGTGGCTCATTTGAAGTCATGTTGGTTCAGATACGACCCTGAACACTCCTGGGTCAGTTATCCTGACAGATTAAAGAATACGTAAAGCTTTTTCATTATCAACAGTCAGAATCAGAATCGGGTTTTATTGCCAAGTACACTTACACATACAAGGTGGTGCAGAACAATTAACAAAGGAAATAAAGCAGAACTTAAATAATAAAATATAAGAAGCAATTACAAATAAATCAAATAGAATTTAAAAAGGTAAAATATAAAAAATAATAAAAAACAAAAAAAGTACAAAAGGTGCGATATAGGAGCTGTGCAGTTGACCCTAACCCTAGCTCCCACTTGAGGTCCTGGGCGATGGTGGTCCCCAGGAAGCGGAAAGACTCCACAGTAGACACCGTGGAGTCACCGATGGTGATGGGGCTGAGGGCGGCTGCGTTTTTCCTGAAGTCCACAACCATCTCCACTGTCTTCAGAGCGTTAAGCTCTAGGTTGTTTTCGCTGCACCAGGTCACCAGATGGTCAGCCTCCCACCTGTAGGCAGACTCGTCCCCACCAGAGATGAGTCCAATGAGGGTGGTGTCGTCTGCGAACTTGAGGAGCTTGACAGACTGGTGACTGGAGGTGCAGCTGTTAGTGTACAGGGAGAAGAGCAGAGGAGAAAGAACGCAGCCTTGAGGGGAGCCAGTGCTGATGGTCCTGCTGTCCGAGACATTCTTCCCCAGCTTCACCTGCTGTCTCCTGTCAGACAGGAAGTCTGTGATCCACCTGCAGGTGGAGTCAGGCACGTTCAGCTGGGAGAGCTTGTCCTGGAGCAGGGCCGGGATTATTGTGTTGAAAGCAGAGCTGAAATCCACAAACAGGATCCTGGCGTAGGTTCCTGCTGAGTCCAGATGCTTGAGGATGGAGTGGAGGGCCAGGTTGACAGCATCATCAACAGACCTGTTGGCTCTGTAAGCAAACTGTAGGGGGTCCAGGAGGGGGTCTGTGATGTCTTTGAGGTGTGAGAGCACCAGGCGCTCAAAGGACTTCATCACCACAGAGGTCAGGGCGACGGGTCTGAAGTCATTAAGTCCTGTGGTCCTTGGTTTTTTGGGGACAGGGATGATGGTGGAGGACTTGAAGCAGGCTGGCACGTGGCATGTCTCCAATGAGGTGTTAAAAATGTCTGTGAAGACTGGAGACAGCTGATCAGCACAGTGCTTCAAGGTGGAGGGAGAGACAGAGTCTGGTCCAGCTGCTTTGCGGGGGTTCTGTCTCTTGAAGATCTTATTTACATCTCTTTCAGTGACTGAAAGAGGTGTCGCTGGGGTGTGGGGAGAGAGGGCTGTTAGGGCTTGTTGAGAGTCCTGAGACCCTGTTGTGGTGGGGGAGGTGAGTTGTGAAGTAGAGTCGTTGGTTTCCGGGCTGACCCATTGTCTTTCAAAGCGACAGTAGAACTCGTTCAGGTTGTTGGCCAGACGCAGGTCACTTACAGAGTGGGGGGTTTTAGGCTTGTAGCTGGTGAGCTGTCTGAGACCCTTCCAGACTGAGCCAGCATCTCTATCTGAGAACTGTTGTCGTAGTTATTCAGAGTAAAGACGCTTGGCTTCTCTCACCGCCCTGCTAAAGGTGTATTTAGCTGCCCAGTGCAGCGCGGGGGACGGCGTGATAAGCGTTGCTGACTGTGGTGTAACAGTGATCCAAAACATTTCCCTCTCTGGTCGGACATTTAATAAACTGTCTGTGAAGCTCATGACTGAGATTACCTTTGTTAAAATCACAGAGGACAATAACTAAGGAGTCCGGTTTTGTCCGCTCCACACACAGTATCTGGTCTGCAAGAGCGCGCTGGGCTTCCTGCACGTTGGCCTGCGGTGGGATATACACACCGACCAGGGTGAAGGAAGCGAACTCGCAGGGAGAATAAAAAGGTTTACAATGAATGAAAAAAGATCTTTTTCTACAGGGAGAGAATATAACCTCATGTGGATTTCAAACTGTCAGTTTTCTGACTTTTCAGAGAGTTCACCTGGACATTCAGGTGGGAGAACACACCAACAACTACCCCGAGATCGCAGCTAAAGACAAACTGACAGAGCTGCAGCTGAGGGTGCGACAGCTGCTGGACCAGGTGGAGCAGATCCAGAAGGAGCAGAACTACCAGAGGGTCAGTAAAACACCTTAGAGAGATTACAGGTGTGCTCTCAGGTTAAAAAAGGTCAAGTTAGAGTTTAATCAGAGAGCTTTCTGTGTGTCTTGTCCTCTGCAGTACCGTGAGGAGCGTTTTCGTATGACGAGCGAGAGCACCAACCAGCGTGTCCTGTGGTGGTCCATCGCTCAGACGCTCATCCTCATCGTCACCGGGATCTGGCAGATGAAGCACCTCAAGAGTTTCTTTGAGGCTAAGAAACTGGTTTAACATCAGGAGACAACATCTGGGCGAGTTCACAGACTTTACAGACCAGGAGGCGACGTTGAGTCTGAATATCAGCCATAAACGATACGAGGAGCACGAGAAGACGGTCACCGCGGCAGGTATCGATGCTGGGCGACCTGTTCTAACTGTAAATGTTTTAGGTTTAGTTGTTTTCTGTTAGCAACACCAGCTGCCTCTCTTTGTGTTTCCTGCTGACACTGGACATGTTTCCTGTTTTTATTCTCCTGTACTGAAGGATCAGAGACACATCTCTGACCTGAGAAGGTTTGTTATGATCCTTAGGATTTTAAACTTTGGTATGATACTAGCAAAAACCTACAGAGCCCCTAAAGGCTCAGGTAAAAAATAAAAAGAGCTGTTTGAAAATCTGTGTTCACGGATTAAACATCTGAGTTCACGGATTAAACATCTGTGTTCACGGATTAAACATCTGTGTTCACGGATTAAACATCTGAGTTCACGGATTAAACATCTGTGTTCACGGATTAAACATCTGTGTTCACGGATTAAACATCTGAGTTCACGGATTAAACATCTGTGTTCACGGATTAAACATCTGAGTTCACGGATTAAACATCTGTGTTCACGGATTAAACATCTGAGTTCACGGATTAAACATCTGAGTTCACGGATTAAACATCTGTGTTCACGGATTAAACATCTGAGTTCACGGATTAAACATCTGTGTTCACGGATTAAACATCTGTGTTCACGGATTAAACATCTGAGTTCACGGATTAAACATCTGAGTTCACGGATTAAACATCTGTGTTCACGGATTAAACATCTGAGTTCACGGATTAAACATCTGAGTTCACGGATTAAACATCTGAGTTCACGGATTAAACATCTGTGTTCACGGATTAAACATCTGTGTTCACGGATTAAACATCTGTGTTCACGGATTAAACATCTGAGTTCACGGATTAAACATCTGTGTTCACGGATTAAACATCTGAGTTCACAGATTGAACATCTGAGTTCACGGATTAAACATCTGTGTTCACGGATTAAACATCTGAGTTCACGGATTAAACATCTCTACACATGGATTAAGTGGGAATGATTTAAACATCTGTGTTCACGGATTAAACATCTGAGTTCACGGATTAAACATCTCTACACATGGATTAAGTGGGAATGATTTAAACATCTGTGCCCATGGATTTGCGATCTACGTGCACATTTTTCAGCAGATCCGTGTGATTGGTAAACCCTGGGTGTGGTTTTTAAAACAGCTTTTTATTTGTCTTACCTGAGCCTTCAAGGGCTCAGTCAAACCGGCTTTAATACCATGGCAACAAAACAAATCATAGTTATTCAAACATTGGGTAAGTTCATGTTTTTAATGAACAAAAATTGCAGGCAATCTTCTGCACACCTTCCAAACTGTACACAAAAATTGCCAACGTTTGAGTGCAGAATGGTTGCCTGTGTGTTAGTGTGGACAGCGTGCAGGAGTTAGTCTGCAGGTTTGAAGGTTCATTCCTCTCCTGCACACCTGTGTGATGAAGACTCTGTAGTTTTATAAAAGCTTCAGTCATTTTTGATACTAGAAGTCAAATAATGGAGGTCACACAGAAGATCACTCAGAACAAAGTACGATCTGTTACGACTGTTTACTGATTTCATGTTTGTGTTGCACAGTTTGTTAACGTCTGCTTCATCTGAGGCTATCATCATACCAACATTAGCTTCCTCTCAGGTGAACTTTAACCCTTTGTTTAGCCTCTGTGGACATGGACCGTGGCTACAGCGTGCTCCTCTGCAGCAGGTTCTTAAAGCTCTTATGAATCAGTAAGCATTATTTTGTCCTCGTCTGAAGCTTTTTTCATGTATTTCAACACAAATATAATGGACATAATAATCTCCTGCTTTGTGTTAGTACCTGCAGATGAACCTGTGATTAATAACTGCATCATATTTAACATGGAACAGATCCTAACAGTATTACTCGTTAAACAGACAAAGTCTGGACCAATCACACAGAGGCGCGTCGTGTTAGTCACAGCCGCTCTGGGGGGAAACAGCTGGGAGTAACCGTGGGTGGCAGGGCTGCGTGTGCATACGGGCGCCCAAATAAAATAAGTGGGAGAAAATGGATTCCAGTTAACGTAGAGCTTTCGTCATTTCTTTAAAGCCTACTGGCAGCTTTGTCAAAAAGCGACACTGACGAGCGATGCGACTCTGCACCAAACTTTTATGCACGTCATAAAACCGCTAGAGAAACGAGTCGCGAAGCAGCCGAGAAGAGCGCCCGGCAAGCACGCTGACCAGATGACAACTATGGTTCTCCTGGCGTTCTTCTAGCGACGTGTCTCTGTGTGATCGGGGACGAAGTTTACGAAATGAAGTAAAGGTCATTTAAGGTCATTTAGCTACGGAAGCCCAAAGAGGACATGCGGCCGTACATTTTAATGTACTCAGTTTTCCTGTTACAAAAGATGTCAACACGTTTCTGCTCTCTGGATACATTTGCTGCTTTCCGAGATAACGAGTTCAGATCCTTCGTTTTCTCAAGATCTCAAGACATTCACTCGTTATCACGGGGAAGCAGCTTCCCTCCTCGAAGTAACGGCGTTAATAAGTCGAGATCTCGAGACTACAGCCGGGAAGGATCTGTTATCACAGGACACGTATGTCTGCATGTCCTTTAAGGGCTTCCGTACTTCTCAGTTTTCTTCCTGAGCTTTCATCCTCATGCCGCGACCTTTATCAGCTGACGGAGCGTTTGTAAATAATGAAACTCTCAAACACTTCCTGTAATATTTTCAGTACTATATTTATTGTTATAGTTTCAGTTTTTATTGTTCATACAAATGTTCTTTATCTCGTCTTTTAACCACTTGAACCACGCCATGGCGTGCTGAATGTAAATAGTTAGCAGCTTGACTCCGTGTGTTCTGTGGAAACAGGACCGACTGTTTGTTGTATATAAAACGTGCAGCTGTTCATTTTCTAAAACCTTTTACACTGAATGAAGCGTGTCTGTGTTTCTGAGTCATCACAACGCATTTATTCTGCCGCCGACTCGTTTACTGTCACACATCATTCACACGGGGTCGTTGTTGTTAGACGGGAGGACACGACGAGTCGCTGTTTATTAGGATTATGATTATTATGAGTCCAGTTCTCTGGCTGTTTGATTCTTCCGTGTGTTACATCATCCCTCGTTAACCATGCGGACGTCACCTCCATGAGCTCAATAAAGAAACTTCAGCCAAACTGTCCACTTGTCTCCGATGTTATTTGTGCAACTTTTTTTTCATTGTGGATAAAGGTGCGAGACAGATCAGGGAGGGAGGAGAGTAAAGACAGCCGGGCAGTGGTGAGACGGCCGGGATCAAACGAATGAGCGGGGTTAGCAGCTGATTTCAGACGGTAGCATGACTGCAGATTGTCTGGTGGAAGGAGGGGCTGAGGACGGTGAACCAACAATATGCCCCACATTGGCAGTCCTCAGACCGCTAAGAGGGAAGCTGCCCGCCGCAGGGTCCGGCCCGCCGCAGGTGTGTCCATTTGTGCAACTTTTGTAGAAGGGTGGATGTAAATACGGCATGTAGACGCAGAGCAACTCTAAAAAAAGCATCAAGAAAAAGACGTCTGCACACATGATGTCACAAAGAGACTCAACTGGATCTCCTTCAGGTGATGCTTTTATGAAGATGGGGGCCACACGTACAAATAATTCAAAGGCTTCGTCTCTCTTTATCCAGGCCTGATGTTTCTGTAGGTTGTTGTTTTTCACCTTGGGGCTTTCTTCACCCTTCGTCGCCACCTGCCAACAACCTGCTCGTCTGTTTATTAGTGTGCAGGACCTTTAACTATGGGTGTGGAAAAAATGATCACCTGATGAAGACCAGTGGCTCCAATCGTTGTGATTAGCTGTAAATAAACCTGTTTGTGGCATCAAGTCGTTGTGAAGACTTACCGGCTTTGTTCTGTTTTCTGTCACTTAAAGAAACACAGAGCAGATCTTTCCAGCGCTCAGATTTATCGCTCCGCTCCGGCAGTAAACGCAGCAACCACACGTCCAGGCTCGGGATGTTAAATCTGCTTTTATCAGAGACACAAAGACACGCTGACCTCCTGACATCAAACCACAGAAACACAAAGTCTACACTTTGCATGGATCCACTCCTCTCTCTCTTCTCCACCAATCACAGCACACACACACACACACACACACAGCGTACCAAAACACCAAACCCACAAGCTGTGTGTCTTATAAAGGGATCAATGATTTATTAAATCAAGTCTTTGTCTGTACAGTTAGAGCGGCACATTGTGTTAGACGTCATGTTTGTGTCACATGTCGGGTCGAAAGGTAGAAAATATCACATCAAACAAACTCTCACTAACATGTCAGTTTCCCTCCGAGCTAACATGTCAGACATCTTCTGTGTTCAGTGGTTCTACGTCGGGTTTTTGATCTGCAGGAAGATTTCCATGAGCGCTACAGGTTAGTGACACATTACTGTTAAAAAAGGTCAGACTAGTTCTGCTCTGCGGCCGCTCGCTGACGTTCTAAAGAGCAGACGGGCGCACGGAGTGAAGAGGATTAATCAAACACTTGAAAATGAGGCTGTGATCAGAGCTCCAGCGAGGAGACCCCCTGCTTCACAGCTCACAAACAGTTTTTATTTTATTATTCAGACGAAGAGGACGAGCGCTTCTTCTTCTCCCTCTTAGTGTCCCGACACAGTGAGGTGCTGCATCTTCTTGGCCGCCTCCTCTGACACCGTCTTGGAGGTTTTCTCGGGGCTGGGGGCCGGACTGGGACCTGGACTCGGGTTTGGAGTGTTAGCTGCGCTGTTGGGATACTCTCTGTTACCGAAGATGATGCTGCCCACCCGCACGTTAGTGGAGCCCACCTCGATCTGAGACACGGGTAAGATATTAACATCAGAGTGTAAATGAGGTCTGACAGAGATCCATCAAACCGACATAAACAATCCAAATGAAAATCTGACAGGAAACGGAACACTTGATGTTGAACTACAAGTACATTTAATATTCTATATGTTATCTTCATTCTTAGTGGTGGACAGGTTCAGTCTCACACATCTATTCTGACACTTTCTGGATTTGTATTGGTTCCATGTTTGTGTTTTTGAGGGAGGTTCTAAGTCCTGCTGAAGGAGTGATACTCACTGCATGTTCAAAGTCTGTGGACATGCCCATACTGAGCTCCACCTCCTCCACGGGAAGCTTCAGACTGTCGCACACTTCCTGTCTCCGACTGATCAACATCTGTAGGAGACACCATACACACACACAAACACACACGAGACTATTGTTAGTAATAACACTCTAGTAAAGATACATCAGACAAACGCTTGAGCATCTGTGCATGAAATAATTTATATAAACCTCTGTCTGCAGTCTGAACATCTGTCTGCAGTCTGAACATCTGTCTGCAGTCTGAACATCTGTCTGCAGTCTGAACATCTGTCTGCAGTCTGAACATCTGTCTGCAGTCTGAACATCTGTCTGCAGTCTGCACGTCTGTCTGCAGTCTGAACATCTGTCTGCAGTCTGAACATCTGTCTGCAGTCTGCACGTCTGTCTGCAGTCTGAACATCTGTCTACAGTCTGAACATCTGTCTGCAGTCTGAACATCTGTCTGCAGTCTGAACATCTGTCTACAGTCTGAACATCTGTCTGCAGTCTGAACATCTGTCTGCAGTCTGAACATCTGTCTACAGTCTGAACATCTGTCTGCAGTCTGAACATCTGTCTGCAGTCTGAACATCTGTCTGCAGTCTGAACATCTGTCTACAGTCTGAACATCTGTCTGCAGTCTGAACATCTGTCTACAGTCTGAACATCTGTCTGCAGTCTGAACATCTGTCTGCAGTCTGAACATCTGTCTACAGTCTGAACATCTGTCTGCAGTCTGAACATCTGTCTACAGTCTGAACACCTGTCTGCAGTCTGAACATCTGTCTACAGTCTGAACATCTGTCTACAGTCTGAACATCTGTCTGCAGTCTGAACATCTGTCTACAGTCTGAACATCTGTCTACAGTCTGAACATCTGTCTACAGTCTGAACATCTGTCTACAGTCTGAACATCTGTCTGCAGTCTGAACATCTGTCTACAGTCTGAACATCTGTCTACAGTCTGAACATCTGTCTACAGTCTGAACATCTGTCTGCAGTCTGCACATCTGTCTGCAGTCTGAACATCTGTCTGCAGTCTGAACATCTGTCTACAGTCTGAACATCTGTCTGCAGTCTGAACATCTGTCTACAGTCTGAACATCTGTCTGCAGTCTGAACATCTGTCTGCAGTCTGAACATCTGTCTGCAGTCTGAACATCTGTCTACAGTCTGAACATCTGTCTGCAGTCTGATCGAGGGGATCTGTGTTTCGTTAAAAGTCTGACCCTGGCTCTGGGTATTAAAACACCTCCCTCCCTTACTAACACCACCTGTGCTCGCTCTGTACCTGAAAGTCGGGGTTGGGGCCCAGGCTGAGGTCGTAGCCGTAGCGTCCGATGGTCATGAGTCCTAAGAAGTGGAGGGCGGAGCACTGAGACACGATGTGGTTCACTGTGCTCACCGTCTCCTCTGGAGGAAGGCCGTGTTTACCTGCAGAGCACACAGGTGACACACTGTCTGAGAACGCCTGAAGATGTGTGTTTGTTTACAGACACACAGGAAGAAAACTCACTTTGTTCCCCGCTGGTGTTGATCTGCACCATGACCTTTAACCTCTGCGTGCTGGATCCTCTTAGACGCTGCCATGAGCTGTTCACCTTGTCGGCCAGCTTCGATGAGTCCACTGTCTCCACCAGGAACAGGTTTTTCACACCTGAGAACACAAAGAGTCGCTTAGTTGGCACCTTACACAGCTGCAGGGCGAAAAAACTCAAACTTAACTGTGACGAATCAGAAGTCCTCTTCATCTGTCCCAAATCCCTCAGATCCCTCCAACCCCTCATCAAATCCACCCAGAACTTCTGCCTCTCCATGAATGGCTTCAACCTGCTCCCCCTAACCCCTAACCCCTCAGTCGATTGGCGCATGCTCAGCTGCGACAGCACCGCTCATGTGTACCAACTGTGCAAAGCTGTGAGAACAAATTCCCCCCTGGGGGACAATAAAGTATTGTATTGTATGTTTGTGTCATTAAGTACGAGTGTAACGTTCACTGACATACAGATGGAGCAGACACTCACCCAGGAGTTTGTTGACGTTATTCTTCTGCAGGTGACCGATGAAGTGCCACTTTATGTCCGGACACGAGGATAAAATCTGCAGGAGGGAGAAGAGCTTTAAAACTGTGTCGTCATTATACCACACGTCACATACCACAACTTTGAAATGAAAAAAAACAAAACAAAAAAACAATTATGTTGGTACTGAACATTTCGAAAACTTATTTGTTCAGAGAGTAAAAGTTTATAAATCTGTGAACTTACCAGAGGGTCCGCCGCCTTGTCCACCAGCTCATTCACCTGGAGAGGACAGACAGGTGAGGACAGACAGGTGAGGAAACACAGGTGAGGACAGACAGGAGAGGAAACACAGGTGAGGACAGACAGGTGAGGATACACAGGTGAGGAAACACAGGTGAGGACAGACAGGTGAGGACAGACAGGTGAGGAAACACAGGTGAGGACAGACAGGTGAGGAAACACAGGTGAGGACAGACAGGTGAGGATACACAGGTGAGGACAGACAGGTGAGGATACACAGGAGAGGACAGACAGGTGAGGATACACAGGTGAAGACAGACAGGTGAGGAAACACAGGTGAGGACAGACAGGTGAGGATACACAGGTGAGGACAGACAGGTGAGGATACACAGGAGAGGACAGACAGGTGAGGATACACAGGTGAAGACAGACAGGTGAGGATACACAGGTGAAGACAGACAGGTGAGGAAACACAGGTGAGGACAGACAGGTGAGGAAACACAGGAGAGGACAGACAGGTGAGGATACACAGGTGAAGACAGACAGGTGAGGATACACAGGTGAGGATACACAGGTGAGGTTCATCTCTTTATTCCTCTCCCAGATTCACAATCAAGCTGTTTTTTTTTACTCACGTAGTTTTCTCCAAAGTTCCTCTGGCCCTGTCTATATGCCTCCACCACCATGTCCGGAGGTTTGGTCTTACTGACAGCGACGAGGCGAGGAGGCACAGCAGGCAGAGTCTGAGGACACACACACACACACACACACACACACACACACACACACACACACACACACACACACACACACACACACATCAACATATGTGTGTCAGTGAACGCATCAGTGTGAGCCTCAGCAGAGCAGTGAGTCAGCCTGTCAGGATCAAACTGATGATTTCTGATACCTGATCAGCTTATCATCTCTGACCTATATCTGCACCTTCACGCGCAACAATAACGACCTGTCCACCGGTGCAGGTGTGTGTCAGAGCTGAGGAGAGGACAGGCTGATCTCAGTGTGGATACAGATCCTCCAAACATGCACATCACGACATCATAACAGTGTGTCCCTGCTGCAGGCTCCTCCTGCTCCCACGCACATCACGCACAGAGCATGCTGTTATGAAAGTGCTGCCAGCAGCCCCTCTCTGCCTCACATCCAAAGGTTGAGGTGTTTGGCAGCCTTACATAACGCGTCGTGCAGCCACAGAGACACTTTTTGACACCCGGCAGAGGAGCTCCATGAGCGGGGCTCCTGAGAAGGATTCTCCCGGGCTGTGGTTACCTTAGGCCGGCGTGCGGCAGCCTGGTTCACCCGCTCCACCACCGACCGCAGCGCCTTTCCAACCTCCTCCGACATTGCTGCTTTCCACATACCGTCAGACGGCGACGACACACACACGTCAAGCAACGTACAGGAAAGCGTCCACGATGACGTCAGTAACCTTTCACAATAAAAGTCCAACTGAAGAGGAAGTGGGTCCTGTGCAGATAGCGCCCCCTGCTGCAGAGGACAACCAGAACCAGAGACACTAAATGTCCATAAGATCTGTAAAACACAGTTTTAGTATAAATCTAAAGTGTTTACATGAAGCTGAACGTTTCTCATTATTCTGAATATACTGAATGTATTATTGAAGTTCTTGCTAGTTCTGTTTTATTTCCTTTGTTAACTGTTTCTGCACTAACACACCAACACTAACTCCTTGTAAGTGTAAATGAACTTCTGATTCTAAGCATCACAAGACGTATGAAAGCTGGTCACAGCTGAAGCTCTGCAGACAGCAGGTGTAAATCAAAGTCACACACATTACTCATTGCATTATTATTCACTCCTATCTCTCGTGCATGTTACGATATGGAACTTACTTTGTGCAATAACTTCATGTGCATGATTCTGTTTCCTCAACTCTTCAGATCTCTCTCTCTCCTCACTCGTTGCTGCTCTAACGTTACATTTCTGTGTAGCGGGATCAATAAAGGATGATCTGATCACCTCTGTAAGGAAATCTTCCTGAATCATGAAGACAGATTTAATTGTCCAAATATGAACACACAATATCCATGTAACATGTAATTGGTAAATGGACTTGAGTTTGTAAATGTCTTTTCTAATTTTCTTGAGGGAGTGTCCCCCACCTGGGGGAGGGGTTACTGCCCTTTGTGATGTCATGAAGGGAAAATCTCCAAACAGCCTGTTTGAGCACACATTTTCTGAAAAGTGGAGCAGGCAAAAGACGGAGAGGATGGACTTTTCTCATCATTGGGGGGTTTGTAGACAGACTAGAGACACATGTTAGAGTTAGAGGAACATGGTGAAGTGGATTTTACATCACGTGAACTTTAATATATATATAAAGTTATACTTTCTTCCCACAGAACACGAGTTAGAATGATTATTATTATACATGGTTGACATGTGTGAACAATCTTAATGTGTTTCTTTTATTTCTTTAAACAGTCTTGTTGTTGTAGAGCAGACCATCTTTGATGGAAACATGCCCACAAAGGTTTGAACATCTTCATGAGAAACATCTGTTGGACCAAACTCTCTCACACGGTCATTCATCGGCCTCTTACAGCCACTAAAGGACGCCGACTTACAGCTGCTGGATTGCTCTAACATGTCTCTAATGAATGAGCAGACAAAAGTTACAAAGAAAAACTGATTTATTCACAAGATCCAACAACTGAAAACATTTCCAAACTAAAGAGGAGAGTGACGGTTCGGGTCTTAAACAAAAGAAGAAAAATGAAAAGGAATTTTAAAAAGTGAGGATCCACCTCGGTCAGACTCTCTCTAAGGCCTCCAACATGATGATGCTGTTTCCTCTGATCACCTAGAACAGACGACACACACGTTAAACACACGTTAAACACACACTGTAGTAGAGAAGATGATGATAAAGGACGCTTGTTGTACTGACCACCATGCCGATGGTGTTCTGTAGACCTCCGGGTCCCATCTCAATAGAGTCGTCCACCACCAGGTTCATGAAGGGATCGAACCCTCGCAGGATGCCCTGCACATGTCTGCCTCCGTTCAGCTTCACTACAACACGGAATAGATCACAGGTTAATCTGCAGGTCAGGATTCCTCATGTTTCAAAAGCATCTCCAATATTGATCCTAGTTTGAGCACGTTTCTGCTCGTGGAGCTTATTAGAAACATGCAGAGGCTTTTTAGGTCGGGTACAATCACTTCTATCTGAACCAGTTCTCTTGCCCGCTTCCATCGCTGCAACACCTGTTGGTTTGACCTGATAACTGCTCTCATATCTGGCAAACCGAGGGGCGTCCAAAACGGCCGTGTGGGGGTGCCTTCAAACCGCCTACCTTCTCTGGTCCAAACAAATCCAGACCATTCAGGACCAGAATCTAAAGTTAGAAGGAGGACATACTGGCTGCTGCATTGTTGTCAGAGAAGCCAGCACTTCAACATAGCATGTTTCCTTAATGTCTGATCATAGAGTAAGCTCACTTTATCATCTCACTCTCTACACATCTCACTGATTGGACCTTTAAGATGCTGCCGTAAATGCTGCTCTAATTGTCGCATGAACAAGCAAATCCCAAAAATAAAATGTGCCGCTACCTAAGCCGTTATTCTTTAACCTAAAAACTGAAAACATATTAAGACATTGAAAAAACAATGAATATATTTAGAAATGTAGCATCTTCTCATTTAGCGGACCCTTCCTGTTGGGGTATCTTTTGGTGGTTTAATTCTTTTACGCTGGTTTGATTTCCTTCTTATTTCTATCCCTTGTGGCTCTCGTGTTTTTTTTAATCTCCCACTATTTGTTTTTAATTTTTAATCATCGTCTTCCTCAAATTCTCATTTAATTTTCATTCTGTCACGCACTTTATAACCCTTTATGAAAAGTGCCATCTAAATAAAGTTTATTAGTAGTATTAACTCCACATGTATCACAGCTCCTTGCTCACTCACACACACACACTCACACTCTCTCTCACACACACACACTCTCTCACACACACTCTCTCACACACACACACTCTCTCTCTCTCACACACACACACACACACACACACACAAACGTGAATTCTCAGCTCTAAACTGTGTCGGAGTGTGTTTTACTCACATGACAGCTTTTTGTCCATGAACCTGGAACAAATAAGAATGAAATGAGTTTACAGGGAATGAACGAACCACAAAGACATGCTAGCTGATGTTAGCATGTCTCATTCACACATAGTGCAGCGTTAGCATGTTAGCTGTTTAATAAAGCACCTTTAGAGAAGAGATTTCGGGTTTCTATTTCATATTTGAGTCACTTACTTCTTCAGCTCGGGGGGGTGCGCTTTACTCATCTTGTCTCAGTTCTTTTTCTAATCGCAGGATAAACTGTGTTCGTCTGCTTTTCGTTTCAAACCGCGGAAGGAGAACGTGCGGAGAAGAACCGGAACTAATCGGAGGAACTTCCGGTATCAGCGTGCTCCTGCTGTGTGCACAGCGCCGCCACGAGGCCTGAAGGACACACAGCAACACTCATAGTTACGAAAAATTGCAGGCAAGCTTGTTTGAACTTGATTGCAAAAAGACGGGGGCGCCCGTAGCCTGGTGGTAAGCGTGTGCCCTATGTACGGCTATAGTCCTCCAAACAGGGGGCCCAGGTTCAAGTCCAACCTGCGGTTCTTCTCCTGCACGTCATTCCCCACTCTCTATCTTCCCAATTTCTGACTCTATTCACTGTCCTGTCTCTAAATAAAGGCACTTAACTCGTTCCTCTCCTACATCCTGTCTGATGACAGGATTATCTTGTGTAGCCTTTTTTTGATTTGAATCTATTCCACTGTATCGTCACATTATTCAAAGAGAACGGGACATTTTAACAGCCTTAGTGTCCCAGGGGGATGAAGAGGAGGAAGATTGAGGTTGTTTCCTCTAAAGGAGTCTCGTGACGACCACGATGACTAACGTCACATTGAAAAGAAAACACACACAAACCATCTCATGAGAAAATTCGACTTTTAATCACGTCATCTATAAAGTCACGCCCAGAAGACTTTGAAAAAGTGGAACCTTCTAAACCTTTAAATTAATTCTACATGTTCACAGTAGCACTTTGAAAACAGTAGCTGAAAATCGTGTAAGAAAACAACACACACGCCTCCCACCACCATGTCATTTCAGCTGAGTTCATTGATCAAGCCTCACACACACACACACACGAGCGTCAGTGTGTTTGCATAGCAGAGCGTGAAGACAGGCAGCTCCTGAGCGTCGTTATTATCCATCAGTTCTTTTTAAACTCGATGCAAACTAAAGATTAAAAGTTGAAACTCTGAAAGCTTCACAGCGCTGCGACATTCAAACTTTGTGACGTCATTCGTACCTTTAGCACGCCAGAGTTTATAAATCAGTGCAGATCCAACACGTGACGTTTACACACCAGAGCTCCCACTGAATATTATCCAGCAGAAACACACCTGGACTAACGCAGCTACAGCTCTCCTGATGCCAGGTGTGAAAAAATAAACCTCAGCAAACACGACACACCTGGAGCTGTTTTTACAAAGTTCATGTCACACTTATTTTATCAACTTCATCCTACACCATGACTTCAAAAGAAATAAGAGAATGAATGTTTGGCCTGTCGTGTTGGCAGTGAGTCTGATTTCTGGAACAGCTGGCAAATAAACGTGCAGGGTCCTTCAACAATCGTCTCTGTGTTACATTAAACCAACAGAGATGCTGTGAATGCTCGATTGATGAACTCATTAATGAAGAAGAATCTAACAAGGTTTCACCCCTCTCTCTCTCTCTCTCTCTCTCTCTCCCTCCCTTCAAGGCATAAAGGTATTTCACTGTTCCCACATTCAGACGGACCGTCAGGCTTTGCGGGCCTGGGGGGCGTAGCCCTCTGTGATGCAGTCCTCCTCCACCCGGGCCCTCAGGTGCTCCTGACAGTGTTCGAGGAAGGAGTCGAGCGTAGAGAAGCCCTGCTGACAGGGCACACAGTGGTACAGTCTGTGTCTCTTTGAGCCCGGCCTCTTACTCGTGTCCATGTCGTGTGTGCACACGCTGCAGCGCCGCCTCCTCACCGACGACTGGTGGAGCTCCACATGCTCCCTGAGCAGAGACTGAGCGGAGAACACCTCTGCACAGGACGGGCAGGGGAACTCCCTCTCCTCCTCCTCTTCTTCATCCTCCAGCTCCTCTTCTAGCTCCTCCTGCTCCTTCACTTTAGGCACTTCTTTATGTTTCTCTGTCTCTGTCACATGTCTCTGTCCTCGGAGCAGCTTCCTGGGCCTACCTGGTCCGGCTTTGACAGTCTTGTTCCCTGCCGAGCTGGACTTGACTGTGTTTGGTCTGTTTTCTGGTTCTTTAGAGTCTTTGGTGCCTCCTTCTGTCGGGAGTTTGTGTTTGATTGAGGAGTAGCTCAGGTCTGAGTGATGTTTGTAATGTGCTCTCAGGGACAGGTGATGGACGAAGACTTTCCCACACACCTGACACGGATACGCTCCAGGTCTCCTGCGCCTGACGTTGACTGGCCTGGGCTCTCTGCTGACGATCTTCTCTCGGCTGTGCTTTTCCTTCCGGTGCAGGTACAGCTTCGAGGTGCTCCTGAACACCATGTCACATGACCGACAGCTCAGGAGCTTATTTTTGGATTGTGACCTTTTCATTGGAGCTCCATTTAACCTGATGTTTCCTCCACCTGCACCTCCCTCTTTGGTCTGTAGTCCCTGTGGAGAGTTCAGACACTCCTCTGTGTGATTTGTCTGTTTGTGGCGTTGAAGTGCAGTTTCTGTGCGGAAGCTTCTGGAGCAGATTTCACACTCGCTCAGAGCTCTGCTGCTCGGCCCAGGGGTGTCAGATGAGTCAGAGGGGGTGGAGTCTCCCTCTGAAACAGGTGGAGAATCATCAGGGAGGCTGCTCACATCGATTATACCTGATGTTGAGGGAGGTTCGCTGCAGCCGGCCTGCTGGTGGTGCAGCAGAGCCTGTTTCTGGCTGAAGCCCCGCCCACATGGAGCACATGCGTAGGGGCTGCCATCCAGGAGGCGGGGCTGGAGGTGGGGTGAGTTGTCCTGCAGTTTGACGGGATCTGAGGTCCTGGTTGTACACGCTGGACAGGGAGACCCAAGCTGTGAGTCTCCGTAACAGAGCTGACAGGTGGAGGTGTGTTCACATCTGTGCAGCTGTAAGGAGGAGCGCAGGGAGAACTCCTGCCCACAGGAGGTGCAGCGGTGAGGTTTCGGTAACGTGTGCTTCGCCTCCTGATGGTGCAACAGATCTGCTGCATGAAGGAAGTCCTGATCACACTCCTGACAGACGTATGAGGTCAGGTGGGGTGTTTCTGGACGCTGGGTTCGTTGCTGCTTAGTGTCGGCCCGCGCGATGAAGCTGGCGAGCCGGGACAGAGTGTCTGTGGTTGTCTTCGAGCGGCTGAACGACTCCGGGGGTCGTGTGGTGCTCCAGCTGACTCCATCCATCCTCACTCACCAACCTGCTGCTGCTGGAGGAAAGACAGAACGAGTTACAGTCGTTAAATTTGACCTATTCTGCTGATTCCCGTTTATAAACTCTCATATAGTGTTACAATGCTGGATGCTCAAACTAAACGTGTTCCCCAATATGAAAACCAAGAATTTCAACAGACGCTTCAAGCCTCTATGTAAGATGGTGAAACCTCTTGACTCTCTTCTCCCAGCACTGGAGAGCAGCCCTCTCCTGGCAGACCTGCAGCGTTTGGAGGTGGACCACATTCCCCTGGATTTTGGGCTTAGATGGAGAGAGGGGGTGGGTCTGGGAGCGGAAACTTTCTGTTGACCCCCCACACTACACTGTAGTGCCATCGCACGCTGATTCTTTGAACTGGTAACTCTGACCAGCTGTAATTTCACGTTTGTCGAATAAATGATGAAGCATCTCGGATCAGTAAGTAAAATATTATGACAGCGTGTCACAGTGTTTATCCTCTCACGGTGCTTATTTTGACGACCTACACAGGCCGATAGAGCCGCAACCGAGTTTTTTAAGCTGCTAATCAGGCAAAGCTCCTCCAGCAGGTTTCACAGACTGACAACATGAAAGGTGAACATGAGGAGGATCTGGGAGCTTAAACCAGGAACTACGACAAAGAGGCCTGTCAACATTTCTGATGCTTTTTTATTTTAATGATGGATAATTTAAAAAAAGGACCTCTATTTGAGAGGAATGAAGCCATCACAATCAGCAGGTCCTGCATACTGTGGAAACTGAGAGTCTGTGATTGATGTCAGTGATGCTGTGAGGTACAAACATCAGTTTGTTTTTAATATATATCAAAGTTTGAAGCTGCTGACAGCATGAGACAGAGCTAAAGACTCAGTCTGATCACTGTGTGTGTGTTCTCTTATGAAGTCATGAATCAGCAGCTTCCTCACAGTACACAGTTTCTCACCAGCTGTTTGTGTTTGATAGAAAAGAGGAAGTTCGCCTTCCTGTTAGCTTCTCCCTTTAAACCTGTAACGATCATTAATGATCAGATCATCTTGATTTCACGTCAACAGATTAACTCTGATGAATAACATCTGAGCTCCACACAGTTAACAGTCAAAGCTAACTAGCAGCAGATTATCGAGTTTACTGCGCGGCTAACGGCTAGCTCCATGTTTGCTAACGTTAGCTCGATGCTAGCTGAGCTAACGTGTTAAAAGGACGCAGATTTGAACGTCACAACTGCGCGCGGCTCTCAGACGGAGCAGGTGTGACGGGTTTCTGTCTCACCTGTTGGATTCAGACGGTGTGTCGCGCTGTAGCTCGGGCTCGTGGACACAATCCTGTGTAGCATGGCTGCAGAGTGAAAGTTTGTGAGGAGACTTCTCTGAGCTGGCTACGTCACTTCCGTCACGTCACGCCACGCCCACCTGAAACACGTTAACTATTTTTTTTATTGACACATCAAACAAACAATAATAAAATAATGAATAAGAGCGAACAACAAATCTGTAATTAAAAATACAACGTTGACACTCACATGAAGTAAGATTATAATAATAAATAGATCATGTCAAATAATTACAAAACTTTAAAATAAATAAATACATATCTCTATCTCTCCACATCTCATAGTACGGAGCCCCGGAAGTCCCAAATTAAAACACAAATATCTTGTATCACAATATTTACTCATTAGAAACATGCAGAGGCTTTTTAGGTCGGGTACAATCACTTCTATCTGAACCAGTTCTCTTGCCCGCTTCCATCGCTGCAACACCTGTTGGTTTGACCTGATAACTGCTCTCATATCTGGCAAACCGAGGGGCGTCCAAAACGGCCGTGTGGGGGTGCCTTAAAACCGCCTACCTTCTCTGGTCCAAACAAATCCAGAGCATTCAGGACCAGAATCTAAAGTTAGAAGGAGGACATACTGGCTGCTGCATTGTTGTCAGAGAAGCCAGCACTTCAACATGTTTCCTTAATGTCTGATCATAGAGTAAGCTCACTTTATCATCTCACTCTCTACACATCTCACTGATTGGAGCTTTAACTTGTACACACTCACACACACACTCACACACACACACACACAGAGTCCGACATGAAGAGGATCAATCGTTTAATATAAACAAAACGTTCATATACAGCAGGAACTGTAATAATTTAATAACTCTTCATTGGGCTAGCGACACTCTAAAACAGGTTTGGCATATTATTGTTAGAACAGCATGAACACAGCCTCTAGATATCAACACAGCAGGAACTGAACACACACACCTGAATGTTAGAGACACAATCAGCTGGCTCACCTGAATGAAGAAACCCAGTTTAAGGCTATAAAGGCGAGAGAAAGGAAACACAGAGACATTCAACAAGCTGCAGAAAAACACCAGAGAACAGAAACAGGGTTTGAGTTCTGCAGAGCATAACTAAAGCGTGTTTAGAAGCTCTACTCTGACGTCTGCCTATCATCGAACACATTCAGACGCACTGACGAGCTCCTGAATATGAACCCAGACAAATTCTTACAACATGTTTCTAGATTCACTTTGTTTGATTCTACGACAGTGAAAGCAGGAATGTAGCTCGCTTTGAATCCTGAATTAAAATCCTAAAAATTAAAAGTAATGTCTGAGAAATCAGCGTACCGAAGCTGACGATTGTCATACCTTACAAAACACACGCGGTGTCACATCCTTCACAGATCACCTTGAAGACAACGACACTCCATGTTTGGTCTTCAAGCACTCGCAGGGCTGAAGAGACGATGGAGGGGTGAGAGGAGTGTTTACATCGAAAACATCTTTTCTAACAAAAGTTCAGATTCACTTAAGTGAGTTCTAAAATCAGACTTAAAATCAGCTGAGAGACGAAGTGAGAAGCTACATGAACCAGCAGGTCTCCAGTGATGCTCGTTTATTACGAGGATGAAAAACTGATCTAGAATCAGTTTCTCCACATTTTCACACAGAACACTTCCTGTGAGGAAACACCGCACCGACTACGAGCTCCTGTTTGGTGCAACCCTTATTCAAAAACCGTCAGGATGCTGAGATCATTACAAAGTAAGTCTTTGTGTGGGTGTCCGGTGGTCTAGCCCCCCATGTACGGAGGCTATAGTCCTGACCGTGGGTTCAAATCCGACGTCGGCCATTCGTTGCCGCATGTTTATTTGTGTTCTTCATGTTTGCTTTACATGACAACAATTCAGGAACATAAAGTCTTTTATCTGCTCTTTGTCTCGAGATAACATTTGTTATGAATTGGTGCTTTACAAATAAAGATTGACTGAACGTTGTGAGAGTCATGGACTGCCTGAAGAGATGAGCCTGAACATCTGACTGGACTGCACAACTCCATGACCTGATGTGAACGAGTGTAATAAAAAGACGTACAAGCTAGAGTCAATACTTTAAGTCTCAGTCTTTAAATGCTCGTTCTGGATTTGATTCCTCCAAATATTTGTTTACGATCTAACGCAGCGTGCGGGCGTTTAGAGAATCAGGGTTGAACCATAAAATATCAAACTTTAGCTGATTACACTCACAGACCGAAGGAAGCGTGTTAGCTGATTGTACAGAGCAGATCAAGTGAAATTATAAAAATATAGAGTCACAGATGAAATCTCTAACCGAGATCTTCCTCTTGAAAACAACTTTACAGTGTCACACTAAAGAACCTGTTACACCTTAAAATGTTCCCTTATTCAGCGGCTCATCATCAAACCTTTCAAAATAAAATACAAAGTGTCAAATAAAAGGATGATCTCACAAACATTCAGCATCCCTTCATGAGTCAGCGTGTTCTTCTGAGCGTACAATCATTAAAGAGACGACAGTAAAAATTATTGTTCAAACTGTAACAGTCCGTCGATGAATTTAAGTCTCATCGTCTCTGAGCTCTGCGTGTGCACCATGAACGCACCACCCGTGTGGCGTTCACTGAACAGAGGAGCTGCCGCGAGCCTCCCATCGGGTCCCAGCTCCGATTGAAATGATAACGTGTGTTTGTGCAGTCTCCAGGTTTTATCTCTTATAGTGGCTTGGAGCGTCTGCAAACATGTACTTCAGTCTGTACGCTTCAGCCAGCAGAAGACCCACCTCCTCGTTACCCCAGTGGATTGTGGGAAGGTTCTGCAGTAGCATAAGAAGACCCTGAAGACAAACACACATGGAGTTTATATTAGACGCGTTATGGAAGGATAAAGTTCACTACAGGATTTAACAAACGTTTACAGAGTGTGGGTCAGGACGACGGTGTGACCTCAGACTTAACCCGTGCAGGTGATCCTCTGAGGGGACATTCTGGTTTTACACTCTGCTCACACAAACAGGACCTGTGGACATGTCAGAGTAGGGGGGCGCACCAGAGCCGTTGGGGGTTTGGTGCCTTGCTCAAGGGACGAGACCTGACACCTCTAGAGTGACCGGACCAGACCACTTGAACCGGCGACCCTCTGGTTCCCAACCCAAGCCCAACCCAGAAGCCCCTACAGACTGAATCTGGGCTGCGGCGGTGAGAGTGCCGAATCCTCACCACTAGGCCATCAGGGAATTTTGACCTGTGACCCTCCGTCGTGCCGTCATACTTTGGCTCTGTGGTTACTTCAGTGGTTGTTTTACTCTGTAAAGTGTTGATGAATATCGAGACATCGGTACCTGAAAGTCGATCATGGAGAGGATTTCCTTTCGCCACTCGATGAGGAAAGCTGCACAGACGTAGAGGTGGAAGTGAGAGAAACCTTCTGCTTCAGCCTGAGGAGAAATAGAACAAGAAATCAAAGAAAATCACAGCTGGAAGGAAAGAAAGGTCCGACACGGTTACATCTGTGTGCTCGGTTCTGGGCTGAGAAGAGTGGAGGCCTTGATGCTAACGTTAGCTGCAAGCAGCGTCATCGCCTCTAAAAGCTGAACAATGGATACAAACGGACGTCATGATGGCCTGAAGAAGGAACAAATGACACCAAGCTAGCCAACCCACTATACTTATTCACTTGGAGATACTGTCCTGTCTTTAATTGAATGATATGGCGTTCGCTGCAAGGTAA
>CM036547.1:627531-655031 GCA_020745685.1 Tautogolabrus adspersus | reverse complement strand
CTCCATATCTACACTGTCAGACTCTCTGTACCCAGGTCAGTGTTTGGACTCGACAGCAGCTGCTTGAATTTGTCCAGCCGGCTCTTCTCTCGCACCGTCATGGGCGGCGCTCCTGACGCGTTCTGGTCGGAGATTCGAGCGACCAGAGGGATGATGGGTCGGACCGGGAGAGATTGCTGCTTCTGCAACGTGGAGCGAACTGTGGAGAGACACGCAGGAAACATGAGGGAAACTACAAATACAGTCATAGAAACTTAAAGTTGACTTTGAAGACTGTGTTATCATCCAAAGTACTTCAGTGTCAAACTTCTTCAATCAAATAACACACATATCCTGAACATGGCTCACTGATCACAGGAATAAATAGTGTGTGGGAGTTAACGACAGAAGGTTTGGATGGGATGAAGGAGGATCAGTGACTGTTAAAGGTCCCACATTCTGCTTGTTCTGGTTGTATATGCTCTTTAGTGTGTTCTCCAGGTGTCTTGTGCATGTTTAGGCACATCTATGTGCAAAAATTCAAAGTCCGCGGAAACGCGGCTTCTCCTACCTCCTCCTGTTAGCAGTAGCAGTAGCTGCATGTAACGCTCGGTTCTAGCCCCCCTCTTTGAAAAGTGCAGTGTGATATCACACTGCGATGATGTCACTGATCCAAGCCCATTGGCTCGTTGTAGCAAGCACAAGCTCATGCTGCACATTAGCTACATTCCCAATATGGTAAAAGGGGCGTAACATTTCCGAGAATTGTCCGAACGACTGACCAATTACAACAGAGCAGATCGGCCAACCAATCAGGTCAGACTTGGCACACGTGGGGACCGTGGGGACCCTGATGTGGGCACTTCTGAGCGTAACAAACACAGGCAGATGAGACGGGCTGCATCGATCGGCAGTTCATGAAAACAGACACTTTTTTTGAACATTAGCGATTGTGAACGTACTTTAGTAGGCACATACATTAGATATATGAACCCCAAAAAGGGCATAATATGGGACCTTTAAGCTGGTTTTCTTTGTATGTTAACCTCTCAGACTCTTCTTCCTGCTGAGATCAGGGAGTTTTATTGCTGCCTGAAGGCCGAGCTGAGACATCATGGAGGTGTTTCTCCTCTCAGGTCATTTCACACAAAAGCTTTGTGAAGCACAGAAGCACCTTCAACTGAATATAGAGTCAAAGAGGAGCCATGGATGTTGTCCTCTCGGCCTCTTTGTTGGTGAACATAAAGATTAGGCGACACATTTTCACTTCTCCTCTTGTTATCTTTCACACCGAGGAGCTCTTGCATCAGTACACTCCGATCCTATGAAAGGAGATAACATCCTGCCAATCAGAGCTTCAGACAGTCTCAGATAAAATGACTGGTGGCTTCAGTCACTGGGAACACATTAGTGTACATGAGGATTATATCAGCCTGTAGGCAGGCACATGCTACCGGCCTGACCTGCTATAATCCCTGACTGCAGTCTCACCCCCCCTCGTCCCCCCCCCTCATGTCTGTACTGAGCTTCACTGTGAATCAGCTGATAATCTGCTCTCTTAAAGCCGAACAAACTACTGCAGTGTGTCACTCTCTCATACCTGAGGACGCGCTCAGGTGGGCGTCACTGCTCGATTTGACCACCTTGCTGTTGACGTGATCAAACTCTTCATCCTCCTCCTCTTCCTCCTGCAGGGTCTGAGCGTCTGTCCTGGGAGGGGCCAGTCTGTGTGACACCTCAGTCTCAGAGTGAGCGACCTCATTCTGCTGCTGCTTAATGCAAACACATCAGAACATCTCGTTAAATATCAGACAGGCTCACAGCTCAGAGCTGCTTCATGATTAATCTGTAGTGTTGAATCCACCTGGTTGTGTGACGATGAAGAGTGCAGCCCTGAAGGCAGAGACGAAGCCGGGGCGAGGAAATCCTCGTCCTCCTCGTCGTCGATGTCCCAGGCGTCGTTGGTGCTGCGGGCAAACTCGTGGAAGCTGGACGCCTTTTTAGTGTTGAGATTGTTGAACTTGGGCTTTGTTTCTTTGGGATACCTGCAGAGAAACAAACTCAGAGATTAGACAGACATGACGGTCTCTCTTTCTGCAGCACAGTTAGCAGATGATACCAACAAAAAGAACCAATAACAAAACGGCAAGCTCTACAAAATTCTGACTGAAAGAAAAAAGTTGACATGATGACATTTGGTCACACAGGTGGAGCACTGGTGCATGCAGTCCACACATGTAACTGTCCTCAAAGCATGTGCAGAAACAATCAGCCGCAGAACAAGACAGAAAATAAAAAGAGGCTAAATAAAAAGCATCCATACGGTGAACACGACATGACACAGTCCAGGCGGGTTCAGCACTTACGTGCGTCGTAAGCGCGGGTCGAGAGGCGGATGTTGTGCTCCGTAAACTGGTTGTACACTGTAGGAGATGATAAGTGACATACTGTCACCTCTGTGCAGAAAAAACACCTTTCTAAAGAGCAGCCTCATGGCGAGCTGGCGCTAACGCTCCGTAAATTTAATCAACACACAAGTACACTGGATTTAAAGACTTCTGCGAAACTGCCGGGATCAGATCCATGACGAGGGAGGGGGTCAGATCCACGATGAGGGAGGGGATCAGGTCCACGATGAGGGAGGGGATCAGGTCCACGACGAGAGAGGGGATCTGCACAACCAACTGAGCAAAGACTCTCAAAGTACTGAAGTCAGTGCAACGTTTAAACCTCAGAGATCTGTTAGGAAACCTGAAGTCTGGACAGTAAACAACAACTCCTTATACCATTACTGGTTCATGCACATTACCTGTCAATGACAGATCGATAGGTAACAGTTGATGCAGCTACGATGGATGTAGCTTCCAGAGAAGTGTGATTAAAGATGGATCGACGGAGGACGGCTGAGCTCTGACAGATATCCCAGGGAGTAGAAGAGGAGCTTTAAAGAGGATTGTAAAGACATGTTGATATAGAATCAGTCTGAATAATGTGCCAGCCTCTAACACACAGAGGTGAAAGGATTTTTTGAGCACAGAGTCTGTCGCTCTCTCCTCCACTGACAGCTCAGCTCCTCCCTCTGAACACAGGGTAATTTAGATGCAGCCGTTTTTAGTTTGCATTGAATAGAACTAGCGGACAGATTGCACAGCCTCCGTGTTCGTCACCACCCTGCGGTGAACAGTATGTTCCTAGGATGTGAGAATCTTCATCCTCAGCTGCTTTCCAACTCTCTGCCGACCCAAAGCACACTCAGTCCAGACAAAGAGGTTATCATATTCTCTATACAGACTCCTGCGGCTTTCACTGAGGTTCTCCTGGTTCAATGAATCCTGAATAAAATAAATTAAACTCTTTGATTATCTTAAATGTTGTCTGTCAGTTTTGCTTCAGAAGGTAAATACATGCATGTAATGAAAGCTTCGGCTTCCTGTGGACACTGGCAGCTATTAGACAGGAGAGACAGTTGTCGGTCAGAGTTTCTCCGTGCCGCTCAACACTTGATTCAGAGAAGCAGCGAGGCGTCAAAGTATCAAGTATCAACAGCAGTCTGTGCTTTTTGTCACACTGTGGCCTTTCGTGCCTGAGGCTGAAGATATCAAACTACTTGGCGCCATTTGCATGAACAAACCGTCAGTTTGACTGTGAGAACCCGGCCTGCTGATTATCTGGAGCTGGCAGAGCCTCGTCATGTTTGCAGCATTTTTATCAGAACGGCTGAAGGACGACAGCGAGGCGAGCTGCTCCTTCCTGTTCAAACATCTGTTTGTGTTTCCACCCCGGTCTGACAGAGATCAGAGTGACAGAGACAGAAACGCCCTCTCCTCAGAGATCCTCTCCTCAGATTTCACACACATACACAGAACCCCCCCCCCCTCCACCCGCTGGTATCAGGGAGTCACTCAGAGGCCTCCCTGTCAATGCAGAAGTGCCAATGAAGAGATAAAGCATGAACAAGTCAGGTCCTTTAAAGAACTCTGATCAGGTTTCTCCACAAGTCAGCAGAAACTTAAAGACCTCATGAGAAGACCTGCTGCAGGTCCTCAGAGCTCATTATGATCCAGCACGATGCGAATTGAGAAAGAGGGGCAGGCTGGGACTAGCCTAAACCAGGGTGGGGCAGCTTGTTTATTTACATTAAGGTGTTAACGTGCTAAGCATGTGTTCCTCGTGAAAACGATGACTCAGCCATGTTTGAAAAGTGCAACAACAGTTACATCACGTTTAAAGCTTCCCGAACAAACTGGAGGAAGAAATATTCTGTTAGAGCAACACAAATCCCACATGTTCAGGAGTACCTGCACAGAGTGATCCACATGTTCAGGAGTACCTGCACAGAGTGATCCACATGTTCAGGAGTACCTGCACAGAATCTCCACATGTTCAGGAGTACCTGCACAGTGTGATCCACATGTTCAGGAGTACCTGCACAGTGTGATCCACATGTTCAGGAGTACCTGCACAGAGTGATCCACATGTTCAGGAGTACCTGCACAGAGTGATCCACATGTTCAGGAGTACCTGCACAGTGTGATCCACATGTTCAGGAGTACCTGCACAGTGTGATCCACATGTTAAAACCTGGTTTCAAAGACTATCGGAGGGATTTGAAATACACCTGAACTGAAACTGTGACTCAAACAAGCTAACGTTTCTTTTATAATAACCTTATTCAGTCTGTGCCGCTCTACTTTGTCATAAGCATCCCTCCTGTTCTCTTCTGACCTGGGGTCTGTACTACGAAGCAGGATTTGGGGTTAGCGAGGTCACTTCAGGGTTAACCCTGGGTTTTCAGTCCTACGAAGGTCGTTCACTTCTTACCTGGGTATATCGCCACGGTAACTTATGCTGCACGCCTAACCTGCTCCAGGTTATGTTGGAGATAAGAGATCAAACTGTGAAAATCTCCGCCCACTGACCAATCAGATCTCTTGATGGTGGAGCTCCCGGAGCTGATGGAGAGGGGGGGGGGACCCTTCATGTGTCCCGTATGATTTAACATTCTAGTCCTTAAAGGTAATGATTGTTTGTTACTGATATCCTTCATCCTTCAACAGAGAGTGAAAAAGCCCCGGAGCCTTTGAGTTGTTTTGAAGATGTTAAATGATGAAGAGCTTCTTCTGTCTTTGAATGATATCTTCATATGAATGTTTAGTGTCTCCATGCCGCTCTGTTTGTGATGCTCAGAGCTGCAGCTGAAATAGAACTTCTCAAACTGTTCTACTCTCCACATGAAAGAGTCAGAGCAACACATTCAGCTCAGAGAAGAAACAGGAGTTATTATGCTCAGTTCAAAGGTCAACTAACGATGGGAAGAAAATAGAATAAGCCGTAGTTTGGACTTTAAAGAGGACATATTATCCTCATAGAGGAGGTTTGTGACCCTGTAGAAACCAGCTCTCTCAGAACGCTCCGTTTTGGTGTGTGTGTCTCTTTAAATGCAATGACCCCCCCTGAGTTTTCACAGTAGACATCACTCCTCTGTAGCGAGAATAAAAATGGCGGACCTGCACAAAAGTTTTGCTCTAGGCTGGGGGTGGAGTCCATGGACGGAGATACCAGGGGAGGGGAGGGGATTTTTTACCAGAATCCAACTTGTGATGTCACAAACTGAGAACATTTGAAACGGAGCATTTTTCTCTGTGTGGTAAGACTTATGCAGACCACAAACAAAGGACTGGATGGATTTATTTCACATGTTGTGGGTCGATAGAGACTCAGGTTACCAAATATATGTTGAAAAACACTGAAAGTGGATTTTCATAATATGTCCCCTTTAAAACTCGCTGATGTTTCTTTTTTATTCATATAGTTTGTTCAGAGTTTGTTAGATGTGACGATCTGCTGACGGCAGACGCAGTTGTGATTGTGATAGGTTAAATGAAGCTAACTCCGCCCCTTTTATATGAACGCGCTCTCTGACACTCTGAGTCTACCTATCAGGTTGATAACCAGCTTCGTAGGACTGTTTAGCACGCTCTCTTATGTTAGGGTTAGTGTAGCCTGATAACCCAAAGATACCCTGGGTATGTGGAACTCGCTTCGTAGTACAGGCCCCAGATCAGCTGGATGTTGTGAGTCAGGTTGTCACATGACCAGAGTTGAACTTTGATATGATGTATAAAACAAAGGTACCTGTTTAAAGACCACATAAGTCCTCGACAATCATTGCTTGTTTGTCGAGGAAACTTCTGCACACTGATGTAATTGCACAAATTCTTTGGCAACATTTCCGTACAGGTTTGACAACAGCTGCAACTGTACCTTTACGGAAATGTTGCCAACTCATTCTTGCAATTTAGTGTTCAGGAGTTTACTTGTAATGTTGATGGATTAATCTCTCTCACCTGGAATACAACATAGAGATCGTTTTTTTAAGTTTCGGTACATTTACGATAATATCGATCATTAAAATAACAGATCGTACCGTTTTTAAACACATAAAATAAAGTAATAAACTGTAATCACACACAGCTACAGGGCGACTTATTGACTGTAGCATGTGAAGGTTGAGCTCAGCAGGTCGGTCCAGTTCTCCTCATGATAAGTTCATTATAGATGAATGATTCAGTCTGTTTGAGCTGCTGACGTCACAGTTCATCTAACACAGGGTACCGGAGCTTCACCGCTAAATGAACGTGTTCCTGCTACATTAACGATCACCCACCTTCCGGGAACCTTTGAATTCCTCCTCCAGAAATTGATCCTGTTATCGGTGGCCATACTCGGATAACTCGACCCCCGTCACACGGACCCCGGCTCCCGGCTCGAGCAGACCATGGGGTTTGACTGACGGTGTCCCGGACTATGGTCCCGGTCCCGCTCGGCTCCTCCTGGCCTTCTTTCGAGTTTAAACGGCCGGGAGAGATCGTTTTATTCGGCTTTCAAATGCGACGGTCTCTGATGCGAGTACTGGAAGCCGCCATCTTGGAGCACACGGAACGGAGCGCGTGATTGGCGGGAGTGGTCGAGCAGGTGCAGTGAAAGCGGCCAATGGGAGGAGGCGAAAGAGTGATGACGGTTGAGGGATGCTAGTGGGAGGAAGTTTGTTGGTCAGATTTGGATCGAAATATATAATATTATTTAACTGAACCGAGCCAGGGAGGGGGAAATGATCGGAAAGATGCCCAGAGAGTGTCCCTACAACACGGCTTCAATCCTGTGCTCTCAACCGTCGTCCCTCCGAGAAGCAGGTGTTTCAACAAACTTTGTGACCCTACACATTCTGTGCCCTGACCCGAGCTGACATGCTAGCTCTAGTGACACTTGAACACAACTTGTTCAGGTAAACGTTAGCTTCTTTCTTTTCTGCCCGTTAGCTCCAGCTCTGGATAGTTCGGACAGTAATTCACCATTTGTTTTTAGCTGCTTTAACAGAACATTTCAGAAAGGTAAAACCAGAGTTAAATAATAATACATATTTACAGTCTATGGGTAAAACACGAACATTTTGAACCCATTTCCGGGTACTTACGCCCCGCCCTCTTTTACAATAAAGTGGTAAATAAAAATGGTCGGGGTCTTTGGGGATTTAAAAGCTGGAAGGTGAACTGTGTAGAGTTGGTGGTGACATTTGAAAGTTGGAGAAGTGAAATAATTCTATGCTATATTTTTTGAACTAAATACACAAACTTTATTCAGAGTATAAAATAGGTCCCTGGAACTCTGTTTGTTAAAAGCTACCAGTAGAGTTACAGTTTCACTGCTGCGGCCCCACATTAACTTCTAGTGCAGCATTTTATCTACACACAGTTACAGGGAGCACATGTTCCTCTGAGGACAGTTTGTGTTAGAGTTATGAACATAAACCACAGAATCTGAACACTTCTCCAACGATCACGTTTCTCTAGCTAAACTCCAGAGTGCTCCTTTCAGAGTAACACGATGGTGATGTGTGAAGGCTGTTCAGTCAGACAAATATATAAAATAGGACTTTTGAAAACAGGTATCAACATGATGTTAATTAAAGAATGTCAGTCTGCCTCCATAAAACTAGACAAATGACCCCATCTTCTGACCACTTTTAGATGATCTATTTGATTGTATTTTTCTGTAAATAGTTTCTAGTAGTGTTGTTCATGGCTCTAATGAAGATGTAAAGTCATGGTCGTTTGACCACTTTGAGATCCACAGGAGTAATAATGACGTTTTCTCTTCAAGGGAGGCAACACAAGTTTATTCATACAGCACCTTTCAGACACCAATCCAAGGTGCTTTACACAGGCACACATTTCACAAGATGAGAATGAAACAACCAACAACATCTAAGAAGGCAATCAAAGTTGAGGTAAAACAACACTAGGTAAAAATAAGATTTAGATAGAAATAAGTTTAATACTTTAATAAATAAACAGTAACAGAAAACAGTAAAAACTTATTGAAAATACACACACACACACACACACACACACACACACACACACACACAGAGTTAAGAAGCCCTTAACAGCAAACGTTCAACATCTTACCCTGAGAAGAATAATTCAAATGATTGTTTAACTATCAGAGTGTAGTTTGATATTAATGTTCTCTGGTTGTATATTTAATAAACTGGAGCTTAATACAGATTTCCACTCAGGTGAATTAGTTTTAAAGGGAAGCAGATGAATTAAGAAATGAAGTGAGCATGTTGTCAAATCTAATATTCAGTATGAGCTCTACAAACCACAAACAGGAACTCTAATCACAACACTTCCCTGCAGTTTGACCCTTGAATCTTTATTTCATGCTTTGTAATACTTCTCTTTTACCCCCCAGATGATGCAGCTACACTCTGTGTCCACATGGGGGCAGGACTCTCCTGCAGCAGAGAGAGAGAGTGAAACCAGATGAACCACCTCCTGTTTACTGTAAATGTAAGCTGCTCATCACACACCAGTAACAGAGAGCCGACACACACACAATGATGGGAAGTCCACTGATGATCTCAGTGTTGTTTAAGTTCATGAAGAAGATTTTAAAGTTTCTTTTTCTCCATTCAAATGAAGTCAAATTCAGTTTGACTTTACATGGCAGACTGTATTTGAATCCCAGGTGTGCTGCTGTGGTTGTTTGTTTAGGGAAATCACTGCAGCTCCCCACCTGTCTTCCCCTCCCTCCGCCTCCAACGAACTCCAACTGACACGCTACAGGTGAGAGTTTAAGTCTGGGTTAGTGTCTCACGTCACTGTGAGGGTAGAGCGGCTCCATTCACACATTTCTCTGGATTATCAGGATTTGTAATGACGTTTTTTGGGGAAGTTTTGAGGCTTGCCTGCGGCGGGTCTTGTGACTTTCTGCCTCTGTGTGTGTGTGTGGTGTGTGCGTCTCTCTGAGGGGAACTGTGGGGAGAAAGCAGCAGGAAAAGAGGAGATACAGCAGCAGGAGTCACAAGGCAGGACAATGAGGATCTGTGTGAGGGACTGCTGGAGCCGCCTGGGGCAACACAGTTAGCTTAACGACTCTCTGCTTTTACTTTGAACTCTTCCTCCACGACCACCAGAACTCCTTCTTAATTTATTTAACATGGGACATTCTGACGTGATATATAAGTTCAAACCCTAAAAAGACTCCTTTAAATGACGCATCTGTTCGTGCAGACACTGGAGAGCACTGGCTTTGAAAATAAATGTCTAACTTGCTTCTTCATGGCACATGCTCAGTGGAGTCGAAGCCCCCCAGCTATACTTTGGTTAGTGTGACCCCCGTTTGTGTAGCTCTCCCTCTCACCCTGAAAGGACAGCTTTGTGACTCTTTCTCTTCCTGTAAACTAAAGTAGCAACAAAAAGCACGGGGACAGCGTTCCTTACAGAAAAGAGGAACCTTTTTCTGTGATGTGCCGTCACTGCGGCGGCTCGTAGACTCGGCACTTTGTGTAAAACCACAGAAAGACTTTGTGCGTCAAGTTCAGGAGAAGTTTTGAAAGTGTGTTTTTAAACCTTTAACGGGGAGTTTGTTCAGAGGAGGTAAGTTTATTTCATGTGGACTTCACACAACATCACGTAAAACACTTCAATACATGTTTAAAACAGGATTTAAAAGTCACTGTTATCCATTCATGAGCAGAGCGATAACGTCTGACTGCTCATAGGTACGACCTGTTTCTATTGTTTCAGCTGTTTTAATGGAGGACCAGCAGACAATGATATCTTCACTAGACTGATAAAGTTTCTTAGACATTAGTTTACAACGTGGGGTTAAAAGAATGAAAAATCAGCTCTTCTATCTTCAAACCATGAAAACTGTTAATGACATGTTCATCTTTTAATGCTCGTTAGGCTGACGTGTGCTGCGGGTTGAGACTTTAGTGTAATCAGTCTGTTGTGTTTTTATTAAGGTCGACCGATATGGATAAAGATTTATAACGAAGACGAGATGGTCACTCCACTGGAAAGTAGCTGTGCATGTTTGTGCATCATCACATAGCGCCATCTGCTGGTGACAGAGAACTGCTAGTGCAATACAATGATGCTCAAATGAAATGACATTTGACCGGTGAATATATCTAGATAAGATTAGCCGATACTGAGTCACTTGATATGCTAATATCGGCAGATTCATCGGTCAGGCTCTAAACTACTTTTTATAGCTAAGCTAAAAGACAGCGTATCATGACTGTGTGTTTCCTCGTCAGGCTCATGGTGATGTTCAGTGAGACTCTCCGTCTGACGCTCTGCAGGTCGCCCTCAGCCGCTCGCACACGCTCCCAATGTGACATGAAGGATCCTCAGTTCTCGGAGAAAGGTAGGACAGGCTGCGTGTGTTTATGTTCTCTTCCATGTCTTTCACCTATGACCCTTAAGCAACACCGAAGCTACAGCGTGTTCGGTTGGTAGCATGTTTACATTGACGTATTTCTGTTGCTGTGTCACCTGCTCATCTGAGGGTGGAGGCACTGAGGCAACTAATCACATATCTTCTCCTTTACCTCCAAGTCGGGTCAAAGGCTGATTCAGAGCCAGTGCCTAATCTGGAACTAGTTCTTTGGGTTTTGACCACCACAGAGTGGGCTCTCGGCTAGCATGAGCGGCTCCAGGGCAGCCCGACTCACTGCTGGTCTACAAGAAAGAACCACTTACGTCAGTGGCTGGGGGCATGGCTATCCTGACTAAAATAAAACCTTGCAAAACTATATTGTGACCACCATTTGTTTTTAAAACAACTCGGGAGCTCACACTAAAAATCTTTGAAAGTAATTCTCTGGAGCTGTCGTGTTTGAATGTTGATGTATGTTTGCAAAGCCAGGAGCAATATCTGAAAGAGACGATGGAGTCCGCCATTGTTGTTGAGTTTGGTTTTGAAGATTGATAGATACTACTACTACATACTACAAACATAATATGCTGCATGTGCTGCATACCATGTTGGACGGTAGTCTGTAGTCTGAGTGGTTATTCTGCAGAACACCAGGCCCAGCTAAGCTGATTTCTGGTCTTGGAATGAGGAAGTAAACAACAGCCCAGCTGACGTCAAACGCCGTTACAGCGTAGCGTCTACTTACAGTCTGAACAAAGCTGACGAGTGATTCATTTAGATTTTCATGATTTAGAGAATCAACAAAGATCACTGGTGGTATCTTTGCTTGGTTTGGTCTGATTGGGATTATTTCCTCTGTTAAGATTGATGTTGCTGTCATGTCGACCTCTGACCTGGAGCTTTGCATTGTGGGAAACAGTACACCAGGGAGACTGGTCTGATGCTGACTGTAGATTTTTACTGAATCAGTATGACATCCTGGTATTTTTGGCAAACTGAGGATCTCACATTTGTTCTCATGCTGCATTTTGTCCACATCAGTATGAACTACTAGGATAGTAAACTTCTTTCTGGTTAATTCACTTCTGTACTTTACTCTCATTCATGTCATGAGCGCCCCTGTGAGGACTCATGAAGTAGTGACGTGGTGAGCCGGGTTGGCAGGGAAATCTGTTAAGAGTGTGAGTGAGGGGCTGCACAGCGAGCACTTTTCGGGTTTGGTGCCTCGCTCAAGGGTGCCTCGGCAGTGTTCCTCTCCTGCAACCTAACCCAAACCCACACTCTGGTGAACCGACGACCCTCCGGATCACAGCCCATGTCCTTATACGGACTGAGCTCCTGCTGCCTGTAGAGTTACTCTGGTGAAGACACATATTTCAAAACTGAACATTGAGACCCTCTCCACACGTGTTCCTGCTCTGACTCTGCTCAGGTGTTCACACGTGTCTGATGACCTTCTGGGTGTGAAGCAGCTGACCTCGGATCAGATTGAGGTTAGTGACATTTAACAGCCCAGTGCCTGCTTATGGCACATTAATCCTGCGATAGCGTTCTGTAAGGCAGAGTGTGGATGTGTGAAGGTGAAGGTGTGCTCTCCTGTACAGCAGCTGCTGCTCACTGTCACATTTTACTCTGTTATTTAGCTCCTTATTAATTCTGCGTACAGCTCGCCGCTCTGCTTTTCTCCTGTGTGCTGGTGAATTATAAGAGTATAAAGGGAGTTCATGTGTTGTATCCATGCTGTAGGGTTGCATTAATCTGCATATATATAGTTAGTATGTTTTGTTTATTTGTGCTGCACCGACAGAAGAAGAAGAAGAGCGAGGACATGTTTGTGTTTGTGGCGTGCACTTATCGTAAAACGACTCTTAGACAAAGTGTGAGCGTGTTTACTGCTGCTGTGCTTTTAGCAAATATCCTTCTTTACCTCTGTGTCGTTATCAGCATGCTTATTATGGATTCTTACACACACACACACACACACACACACACACACACACACACACAGACACTCACTAACACTTAAACCCTCACACATATACATATATAGTAAACCCCCTACACTCATTCCAATCGACACAGTCGGTTTAGCTTTGTGAGAGATTGTGTGTTTGTATTTGCATCCCTGTGTGTTTGTGTGTGTGTGTGTGTGTGTGTGTGTGTGTGTGTGTGTGTGTGTGTGTGTGTGTGTGTGTGTGTGTGTGTGTGTGTGTGTGTGTGTGTGTGTGTGTGTGTGTGTGTGTGTGTGTGCGCGCCCAGCAGACTGAGTTATGAGCGTGAATGGACTGAATGCTATTTGACCACGTGCATTGTGTTTTATGAGATGAGCAGACTTTAATGACTCTGTCACCAGTAAATGGGCTCTGATTTGTAGCACAGCTGTCGCTCCACACTCTGATCAACTCAGGCCTTCTGGAGACACACACACACACACACACACACACACACCCTCACCTACACATCCATGTTAAAGCATACATGCTCTCCGTGCAGCTTGTGTGGATTGGGGTTCTGGCACAAACGGTCTCATTTACACATGCATGCTGTCGATACAGAAAGTAATTGCAATCTGAAGTTTAATCAGAGAAGAATTACAGCTGTTAAGAAGCAGGTAAACATCAGCTCTGATATCCAATCAATGCACCTTTCCCTCAGAGAGGTCACCAATCTTCAACGTGTATAGGTGGTGCTGTGGATACAGTGCAGACAGAGAGAGAGGTGTAGCGGGGTGGTTGTGTGAGTTCATCTTCAACAGATAACTAATGCGTCCATGATTGAAGTGCACACCCTGCAGAGGGTGAATGGTGAACTATTTCATTACAGGGATCAATAACAAATCACAACAGTGAACAATGGACAGTAACCGTGACGCTCTTCGCTCTGCCTGAGGAAACGCTGCAGGTTCAGCTCCTCATGGAAAGCTCAGACTTGAACTCTTTCTGCGAAATGAACAAATACAGGAAGTGATTCCAAACAAATGCAGTGAGTTAGTAAAGACGAGTTCGGAGACGTCTTGATGACCTCACAGCAGTTGGAGGCACAATGTGCCGGCAGAAAAACAGTGAAAGCAACCTGGAGAAGCTGTTCTTATAGTGATGGAGATCATTCTAACACACTTTCAACAATTAAGAGTTAATACTAACCCGGCTGTACGAGGGCATTCCTCCAGTCTGTATTTTAAACTTCACATTCCTTTTATCTGAGGCTCGCTCTTTAGATGATGCACCATACCGTCTTTAGATGTTGAGATAATGATATGAAGTGTAATTAATAAACGTGAACTAAAGAATATTAACTGGAGCTAAAGCTGTTTGCGACATGTTTCTGATGAGTCCAGAATAAATCAAGCTGGAGTTTCAGCTGACTGCATGAGAGACGTGAGAGCGTGTGAAGCGTGCACGTGCTGAGAGAGGACGCTGTGCTCGTTTGCGTAAAGTTATCAATCATTTTTTTATCGTGATGAATTCAGACCTTTGCGATGTGTTTCATGTGAATGCTCATATTGTGATAACGATAACATCGGGATTTGTTACAGCTCAGACACACTGAATTGCAAACAGCTTTTGCAGTTTTGTGTTTCCGTACATCACCTGTCTGGACTATAAATCTGGACTTGAACACGTCATGATCACGGATAAGGCCAACCTTGGGTACGCTCGTTCCTGCACGAGAGACGATAACTCTGCTGGTTTCAGTCTTTATGTTTCATTCAGAGACGGACTTAAGACTTACATGAACTTTTCACTCAGATAGTTTCATGATGAATATTTAACCAAAGTTTGTCTCTGACATTATCGGCCTTTCGTGTGTTTCTCGTGAAAGTAGGAAGATCTTTGCTGTCCTCTCTTTCTCTTGTCGTGCATCGATTCGCTTCTTTAACAGCCAATCAGAATGATTGCCTTCACAGACAGTCTGTCAAAATACTGAATGAGCTGAAAAAATATGTTTAGGTCCGACTAGTGCTCACTGTGCAGGGCTAGAGATGCTCACTGATGGTGCTACATTAGCCTAAAGCTGACCAGGACAGTTTCCTGGTTTAACATCTCCTCCCAGGAACGCTGTACAGCGGACTTACAGCAAACTTTGGTGTTTGTTTCAGGTTTAACCCAAAAAGTGAAACACAAACGTAACAAATAGGAAGTTCATCACACCACAGCTTCATTTTAAAGGAACGTCTCTCTACATTTGCTCGGGGTTGAAAACTGCGATAGAGTGTCAGAGCTCGAGAAGGAGGGCAGATTTAGCAAATGAAGCTGTTTCTGTGTTCTGGATGTCTTCTTCATGTGGCGGTGCATGTAAAGCTCTGTGTTCTGGATGTCTTCTTCATGTGGCGGTGCATGTAAAGCTCTGTGTTCTGGATGTCTTCTTCATGTGGCGGTGCATGTAAAGCTCTGTGTTCTGGATGTCTTCTTCATGTGATGGTGCATGTAAAGCTCTGTGTTCTGGATGTCTTCTTCATGTGATGGTGCATGTAAAGCTCTGTGTTCTGGATGTCTTCTTCATGTGGCGGTGCATGTAAAGCTCTGTGTTCTGGATGTCTTCTTCATGTGATGGTGCATGTAAAGCTCTGTGTTCTGGATGTCTTCTTCATGTGGCGGTGCATGTAAAGCTCTGTGTTCTGGATGTCTTCTTCATGTGATGGTGCATGTAAAGCTCTGTGTTCTGGATGTCTTCTTCATGTGATGGTGCATGTAAAGCTCTGTGTTCTGGATGTCTTCATCATGTGATGGTGCATGTAAAGCTCTGTGTTCTGGATGTCTTCTTCATGTGATGGTGCATGTAAAGCTCTGTGTTCTGGATGTCTTCTTCATGTGATGGTGCATGTAAAGCTCTGTGTTCTGGATGTCTTCTTCATGTGGCGGTGCATGTAAAGCTCTGTGTTCTGGATGTCTTCTTCATGTGGCGGTGCATGTAAAGCTCTGTGTTCTGGATGTCTTCATCATGTGATGGTGCATGTAAAGCTCTGTGTTCTGGATGTCTTCTTCATGTGATGGTGCATGTAAAGCTCTGTGTTCTGGATGTCTTCTTCATGTGGCGGTGCATGTAAAGCTCTGTGTTCTGGATGTCTTCTTCATGTGATGGTGCATGTAAAGCTCTGTGTTCTGGATGTCTTCTTCATGTGGCGGTGCATGTAAAGCTCTGTGTTCTGGATGTCTTCTTCATGTGATGGTGCATGTAAAGCTCTGTGTTCTGGATGTCTTCTTCATGTGATGGTGCATGTAAAGCTCTGTGTTCTGGATGTCTTCTTCATGTGGCGGTGCATGTAAAGCTCTGTGTTCTGGATGTCTTCTTCATGTGATGGTGCATGTAAAGCTCTGTGTTCTGGATGTCTTCTTCATGTGATGGTGCATGTAAAGCTCTGTGTTCTGGATGTCTTCTTCATGTGATGGTGCATGTAAAGCTCTGTGTTCTGGATGTCTTCTTCATGTGATGGTGCATGTAAAGCTCCTGGATGTCTTCTTCATGTGATGGTGCATGTAAAGCTCTGTGTTCTGGATGTCTTCTTCATGTGGCGGTGCATGTAAAGCTCTGTGTTCTGGATGTCTTCTTCATGTGATGGTGCATGTAAAGCTCTGTGTTCTGGATGTCTTCATCATGTGATGGTGCATGTAAAGCTCTGTGTTCTGGATGTCTTCTTCATGTGATGGTGCATGTAAAGCTCTGTGTTCTGGATGTCTTCTTCATGTGGCGGTGCATGTAAAGCTCTGTGTTCTGGATGTCTTCTTCATGTGGCGGTGCATGTAAAGCTCTGTGTTCTGGATGTCTTCTTCATGTGGCGGTGCATGTAAAGCTCTGTGTTCTGGATGTCTTCTTCATGTGATGGTGCATGTAAAGCTCTGTGTTCTGGATGTCTTCTTCATGTGGCGGTGCATGTAAAGCTCTGTGTTCTGGATGTCTTCTTCATGTGATGGTGCATGTAAAGCTCTGTGTTCTGGATGTCTTCTTCATGTGGCGGTGCATGTAAAGCTCTGTGTTCTGGATGTCTTCTTCATGTGATGGTGCATGTAAAGCTCTGTGTTCTGGATGTCTTCTTCATGTGGCGGTGCATGTAAAGCTCTGTGTTCTGGATGTCTTCTTCATGTGGCGGTGCATGTAAAGCTCTGTGTTCTGGATGTCTTCATCATGTGATGGTGCATGTAAAGCTCTGTGTTCTGGATGTCTTCTTCATGTGATGGTGCATGTAAAGCTCTGTGTTCTGGATGTCTTCTTCATGTGGCGGTGCATGTAAAGCTCCGTGTTCTGGATGTCTTCTTCATGTGGCGGTGCATGTAAAGCTCTGTGTTCTGGATGTCTTCTTCATGTGGCGGTGCATGTAAAGCTCTGTGTTCTGTCATGGAGCTGTCGTCTTAACCCTAACCCTCTGCCAGTTTGCTGATGATTGTTGCATGGATTAGAATTGATGACTTGAAGGAGCTCTAGAAACCTGACTGTGACACAAACACTTAATTTCCCGTGTGAAATCAGACGAGTGTCTCTTTAAATTGACTTTGTTTACAGGTGAAATGTGAAAGTTGTTTAACATCAGCTGGTAGAATTACCAGTCTGTGCTACAGGCTGTGATGTTGTTCTCACTCCTCACCAGCAGATGTCACTGTCGCAGAGTTTTTACAGGCTTGGAGGCCTCAGTGTTTTCAGAAACGATTCAAACGTGCTGCATCGACCCGTCGTCAGTGAGTTCACTCTGAAGGTGTTATAGGTGAGCACTTTGACTCAGGGATATATCAGCTCAACATTAACAGCGTGTGTACCGAGAGTTTCTGAAGTTAGAGTTTGAAATGACTTCTCCTCTTCGTCTCTCTCTCTCTCTCTCTCTCTCTCTCTCTCCTCTCAGTTCATTTATTCGCCTCATGTCCGCTGCACCTTGTTGACTTCAGCCTCATTAGGAGGCCAAATGAATATGACGAGTTGTGACATTAGGCTACAGCTGGAACAAATATGCCAGCCGCTCACTCTCAGGCCTGGCCAATTTCAGTCTCTCTCTCACACACACACACACACACACACACACACACACACACACACACACACACACACACACGCACACACGGTTGATGGGTTTGCAACAATATTGGAAATGTAGATGTGCCTGTGTTTTGAATTGGATTGCACGCTTTGATGCAGAGACAGATTGTAAACTGTGATTTTATTAAATCCTTCATTAGGATTCATCAGCGAGATTGGATCAGAAAAAGGTCACCGTGCAGATGCGGCCCCCACCTCGCTCCTCTTTGCCCCATCCCCCTTTATACACACCCTCCTACCCCTCTCTCCCCCTCTCAGTAAAGCATGGGGGGGCTCTCTCTCACCCATCTTTCCCTCGTGCTCTCTCCTCCCTCGCTAGCCCTCACCCGAAACAAATTTGCGATGAAAATGGGGAAAAATGATCATCATGGGCCTGCTGGAGAAGCACAAGGTGAAAGTGACATGACATTATCCTCCTCACCCCCCCCCCCCCCACCTCCCTCCCGCACCCCCTCACAGCCATCTCGGCTGGCGCCAGTGGGACGCCCGTGCCACAAATCATTTGTATACTCTCATTTCTGTGAGCGGGCCGCAACGTTGCTTACTGCTTAGCGAGCAGATGACTTTCAGGGAGAGGAGTGAATTGGGAGGGAGGGATGAAGAGATGGGGAGATGAGGAGAGAGGAGCAGGAGGAGGGAAGGAGGAGGGGGGAGGTGTGGCAATTTGCCGGTGTGCGGGGACGTCTGCGGGAGTTGGATCTGAAATTGAGAGGGAAATTGTGTGCGCCATATGTCAAGTTCTGCAAAGGAGGTTTTCATTGTGTACCTCCATATACTTTGTGTGTGTGTGTGTGTGTGTGTGTGTTTGTGTGCGTGTGTGTGAGAGAGTGTTTTTCAGAATGAAGCATCTGGGTTGTTTATTGAATCACCTTCACTATTGTCTGCATTCTCGGCTATTATCAGAGAAAAAGCTGCAGCCCCCCCTAACTACATTGAAAAGGGAAATGTGGTGCACATATTGTGTAGCTACTGTTTGGTCATCTCTGTCTGCACACACACACACACACACACACACACACACACACACCCTTCCCCCACCCCTGCCCAGTGTGAGACATCATGATTCTTCTGGTACACTGAATACATTCTCCATGCAGGCTGAGCATCGTCCACGAACACAGGCGAACATGTGACACCACCAGGAAAAATCAACACACACACACACACACACACACACACACACACACACACACACACACACACACACACACAAACAAAACAATCATAAACACACCTATAAGTGCATGCATTCTAAGATTCACCTTCGCCTTCATGTGCACACAAACACAATAACTCCACGCATGTGTGCATCTGACACTTACACACACACACAGATAAATATGCTCATACACACACAAACATTACTTCCTGTATGAACAAAAACACCCTCTCACAGCCTCTCACATCTCAGCCCACACACACAGAGTCAGGTTCATGTAGAGTAAATACAGAGCGGAGGAGACGCTGTGGCACAGTAACCTGCAGAGGAACCCGCTCGCTCTGCCTGCTGGTTCCACTGGGCCGCTGCTTTCAGGAAACACATGCAGTATTCATGCTCAGTCACGGGGAGAGGCAGGCAGGATGCTAAAAACACGGTGGAAGTGCGCTACAAACAGCTCAGCAGGCGTCTGCTACTGTTGCACAATATGCACACAGAACCTGCTGCTGTAGGAGAGGTGGTGAGATGCTGCTTTGTCTCTCAAAGAGAGAATCATTTTGTGATTTTTGAACTCAGATTGCTCTGTGTCGTCTCGTGTGTTTTTATTTTACATGTGCTCCTGTGTGCTCACGTCTTCTTGTGTCAGGAGTTTGTACGTGTCCTCTTCACGCTCCACTTCCTGCTTTGAAAAATAGGTCCATTTCTCATTCCTACCCCAAAGGCTGTCTGAGTGTGGACTGTCTCAAACGTACACACACACACAAGCTCCCTGTGACCCACATTCATCAGATCCAACCCCCCTGTGGGGTCTCCAGGGAGGGAGGGTTAGGGAGTCGATCGCCCAGCATGGTGCTCCCTGGAACAGTGTAAACCTGGAGATGTGAGGAGTCTTAACCTTCGCTGACAGAGATCTCCGTCTGACATTAATCTAATGTTGGAGACGGCAGACGTCATCCATCCTGACAGGGCTGTGCTAAACAAGCTCTGAGTGTAGACAAACATATTTAGTCAATGACTTGAATCAGTCATGACCTCGAAAGCTGACGTTCACAAACTTTTCAGACTATTTCAGATCAAACTACATTTCCCAAGAACCCCTTCCAGCTTCAATCACAGACGATGTGACAAAGATCCTTTTTATAATAATCAGCTTTTATAATAATAAAAATGATAAAAAGCATCAGGGAGGTGAACGTGCCTGTTTAAGGAGTTTGTTGGGCTGTCGGCCTCATCCTGTTTTTATCAAACGAGTCAGCAGGAGAAACGGAAAACAGGCGGAACATTATCCGTGCTAATGACGCACCAGCTCCCATCAGTGGTGATCTAATGAGGATTTATTGATCTAATATTGATCTCTAAAAGTCCAATCAACAATCAATTTCAGATCAAACATTTCATCTTGAGTTGAGCCACAAATCTGCCTGACACATTTAGATATCCTGATGTCCTTGAACGCATCCGACCTCCATTCAACCTCCTCCTCTTCAAGGCGGACCTGACAATCCTATACTTTTTACGTTTGATAAATCTGCATCATGATGTCGTTCCCTTAGTAAACTTCAGACCCCAGGGGAAGTTATGGACCAAGACGTGACGGCGTGTTGCAGCAGTGACGCTGCAAGGTAAAGGAAGTTTTGCCTGGAAGTCATTCAACGCTAAACGCCGGCTTCACCAGAATTCAAAGGAATCCAGAAGCACATCTCGTCTTTCTATCAGATGGTGACAGACGATGATTGGTCGTCTACCTCGTATCTCCAGTCCATGATTCAAACAAACGAGTGAATGATTTTGGTCACTGCTCGGATGTTGTTGTTTTGCATTAAAATAATAAAAAGGTGGTGTTTATTTGTAGATTATTCGGCTTCTTTATACATCGTTGGATGGTTTTCAGCTAAAGGCAGTGTTGGTAATTAAACACTGACTTTTCAAACAAAATAAACTTTATTTCCAACAGTCAGAATCAAACTGAAGAGTGAGGCTCGTCAGCAAACACAGAAACCTTTCAAACAAACAAACGTCTGCGGCTTAATGAGAGCGCGAACACGCAGTATGCACGCAGTCTTACAAACAGAGAGCCTCAGTTGACTTTCTGATAATGGATGTTTCTGTCTCAGCAGAGTTTTGTGAGTTGAAGTGTTCTTTCCAAACTTTGACAAAGTCAGAGTTTGTTTCTGGGCTCATTATGGATGTGCAGCGTCTCTCCCACCAGCACACGCTGTTTTTACTGCCTCTTTGTGAGCGCTCAGGTGTCACACAAAGTTGTCTTGTTTTGCCACAGAGCTCCACTTGTGACACATTTTTGAACGGAGTCAGAGAAAAGCCACTTTGATAGTGGAGTCTTTAGCTCAGCGCTTCCTTTCTCAGACCAGGTGGGCTCCATTGAGAGGGAAATGTCTTCTTGGAGGGAGTAAGTTTGGGGTTGTAACTCATGAACGGGACGGCTTTGAACGCTCGCAGGCTGCAGAGCAAGGACGTTTGTAGACACTGAGCTCTTTGCCGTGTCGCTCTTCAGCCCTCATGAATAATTCTGCGGCGCAGCGTGTCACTGTCGCTGCTGTTGTTGTTGTTGTCGGCTGTGGTGTCACTCCTGTCTGAGAGAGACGGAGGAGACAGAGGACTCTTTACACTTCAGTCTCCTCTGCACTTCCTCTTTCATTCACAGCGAGAGGAAGCAGCCGGCTGTGTGTGTGTGTGTGTGTGTGTGTGTGTGTGTGTGTGTGTGTGTGTTAGTGTCGACTGTGTGTGTGTGTGTGTGTGTGCGTCTGTGTGCGTCTGTGTATGTGTGTGTGTGTGTGTGTGCGTCTGTGTGTGTGTGTGCGTCTGTGTGTGTGTGTGTGTGCGTCTGTGTGTGTGTGTGTGTGTGTCTGTAAGTGTGCGTCTGTGTGTGTGTGTGTGTGCGTGTGCGTGTGTGTGTGCGTCTGTGTGTGTGTGTGTGTGTGTGTGTGTGTGTGTGTGTCTGTAAGTGTGTGTGTGTGTGCGTGTGCGTGTGTGCGTCTGTGTGTGTGTGCGTCTGTGTGTCTGTGTGTGTGTGTGTGTGTGTGTGTGTGTGTGTGTGTGTGTGTGTCTGGGAGAGAGAGAGAAGTCATGTCTGCCTGTCTTGAATAAGTGCCTGTTTGTGATGGTTTAGAGGGCGGAGGTCCAACGTGAGGATGAGCCTCTTGTTTGTTTCTCCTAAAGTTTGTTATAGTTTTATTAAAACTGTATTGTAGTTTGACAAGTTTGGAAAACAAATCTTTACTCTCTCACTGGAGGTTACACAAAAGCTTGATGACTCCCATTTCTGTAAGCAGTGAGCTCCAAAGTTTGCACCGTGATTGTTTCTGTAGACCAAGAAGTTCCTGCAGCTGCTGCAAGAGTCGATAACATCAAAGATTGTTTTGTTAACAAATTATTATTTGCACTTATACAAGTGTTTTCCAATTTGTAACCAAGCTTCAACTTCCGCTGTTGATACAAGAAGCTGATGCTGAAGTGTAAAATCCTGCAGTTCCTCGAGTGTCCACTAGAGGCTGGCTGCAGAAGCACAGGAAGTCACATACACACCCATTCTAAAAAGCCTGTTTTTACAGCAGACATTAACATGTTTACAGCCTGGTTCAAAAAACCAAACAGGTCTGATTAGCTCATGTCTCGATCAGCACACACTGTACGGGGGGTGAATGTTTTGATGACTCATCAGTTTTGATTTGATGAAGGATAAGAGTTATTCACAATAAGGCGTGTAGCTGACCTGATTGACAGGTGGGCGCGGTGTAACGGTTTGTCAGGAGGCTTAAAACCCGCCTCAGCTCCAGCTCTCAGCCTGTCGTTAGGTTGACTGAAAGTTAGGCTGAGACAGCATTTCCAGCATGGAGACCGCCATCGATGGGACTCCAGCGCCCCCTGCAGGAACAGACGGGTGACGTCACTCAGGCTTCGTTCAGTAATATTTACAGTCTGATTGTAACATGTTTGTGGAAGGAGTTTCATTAGTACTCCATAACCGTAGGTCTTATATCGCATTAAATGTGACTGGTTATAAAATAAAACTATATGGGGAAAAGGTAAGGTCTTAGGTGTTGTTTAGAGTTGTGTCATTAAATGTTTGGTTTTGGCCCTGAGTATATTCTTAAGTTTAGGAATAGCTGCTGTACAGTAAACATGAACGTTAGTTTAGCTTAGTAAGTTGTCTGCAGTTTCCAGCTCGCACCAGAAGTAAGCTTCGGTATCCGGGCCTGGTTGTAACTGTCTTAAACCCATGGACTCATTAAGGCACCTAAATTTCAGTTCTGCTTTTCGGTTCCTTACAGCAACATAAATCTTTCAGGATTTAACCTCAGTGAGGACCTGCTGCGTCCCATTAACCAGAAATACTTTCAGTCTGTGGCTATATGGCTACAGCCCCATCTAGCGGCGGGAGGCTGCATTAAAGTTTGAGCATAACATTTGACTGACATAAAAATACTCGTTTAACCGACTAGTTATTTTGGTGCCGACTAATTAGGGTGATGACGTTTAACCGTTTAGTCGACTTAACAACGACATCATCGCCACACCCCCCTCGCTCACCTTGAATGTCACAGACTTTTACCTGCTGCGTTCACACATCGACTCACCTCGACTCTTAACGGAGAACTGCAGGAAGAAGTCCCCTTAAAGCCAGAACAGATGCAGAACATGCAGAACATGCTTCTTTCTAGTGAATATTATTCTACACGTTAGGTTGTTTTAGCATTCAGTACACACACACACACACACACACACACACACACACACACACACACACACACACACACACACACACACACACACACACGCACATGCACGCTCACACAGTAAGTACACTTCTGAAATAAAGGGAACACAATGCAGGACAAAATGAATAAGAAGGGAGGGGTGTAAGGTGTGTGTGTGTGTGTGTGTGTGTGTGTGTGTGCGTTAGATGGAGGACTGAAGGGGGGCGAGTCCACATTTGCATGTAAATAGCCAAACGCACCGGTCTTCCACTGCAGGGATAACAGAGAGCATTCTGGGATTGCCTGGACTTGTTTCTCGCCCAACAGAAGAGAGAGAGAAGGAGGGAAGGAGTGAGAGGAGGAGGAGGAGAGAGAGGAGGAGACAAGGAGAGAAAGGAGGAGAGAGAAGGAGGGAAGGAGATAGAGAGGAGTGAAGGAAAATAGAGAAGGATCTAACTGGTGAGGAGAAGAAGAAGAGTAAAAACTGGAGAGATGGAGGAGAAAGAGGAAGAGGAGAGGGAGAAAAAGAAAAAAAGGAAGAAGATGAAAAGAGGAGGAGAAGAAAAGAGGAGCAAAGATGAGAGGAGAAGATGAATAAAGGAGAGAGGCAGAGGAGTGGAGGGTGAGGAGAAAAAGAAAGAAAGGAGGAGGAGGCAAGAGAGATGTAGGGAAGTTAAAAAGAAGGGAACAAATAAAGGAGGAGAAGGAGAGTGTAGGAGGAGGAAGAGAAGATAAGTGAGGTAAAAAGGTGAGAGGAGTAAGTGTAAATAAGAAGGACAGGAAAAGGAGGAGGAGATGAGGAGGAGAAAATGAGAAGTTTTGAGAGGAAAGAAGAGAGGAGGAGGAGAAGATGATAAGAGTAGAGACGGAGGGGAGGAGGACAGAGGAACAGAATGAGGAGGGGGGTAAAACAGTAGAGACAATATGAGGAAGAGGAGAGAGGTGGTGATGAAGGCAGGAGAGAAGAGGACCAGAGGAGTAAGTATGAGGAAGGAGGGAAGAGAAAAATAGAAGGAGGTGAGCAGAAGGAGAAAGAAAGGAGGATAGGTTGGGGTTGGAGAGGAGGAAGAAGAGAGAGGAAAGGAGAAGGAAATGTCAAGATGAGGAGAAGAGGAGAAGATAAAAGGAGCAGAGGAGAGGAGGGAGAAGAAGGTAGGTGAGGAGAAGAAGGATGAGAGAGAGAGAGAGAGAGAGAGAGAGAGAGTGCAAAGGAATGGAGTAGAGAGGATATCGAAGGGAGGAGGAGCAAGACATTAGGAGCAGAGAAAAGAAAAGGAGAGGTGAAGAAGGAGAAAGAGAAGAGAAGGAGGAGAGGAGAGGGAGTTGGTTGTCATCCTCTCTCACATAAAAAAAGAGAGAGGAAGAAGAAAAGAGCTACAGAAATAATCAGTAGAGAGAGGGACAGTGTCGGGAAATATCTCTCCACCTTCATCGTTCAGTCACAGATGACGGACGGACAGTGAACTCACCGTCACTTCCTGTCCTCTGACTGTTTGTTCCTCCCCCCTCTCCCCCTTTCTCTCACCTCTTAATTCAGATTTTAATTCATTTCTCGACCCTCTGCCCTCGTTCCCTCACTTCACTTTTCTTCCTCTCTCTCTCTCTCTCACTCCCTCTCTCACCCCCTCCCTCCCCTGTCTCTATCTCCATCCATCTCTCCACGTCACTGCTCTCCATCCTCTGCTGTTTCCCATAACTCTGTTTTACACTCCTCCCCCGCTCCTCCCCCTTTCTCTGTCTCTGGTTCGATTTCCCCCGTGGACTCTTACTGTAAACTGCGTGCGTAATTTGAATGCAGTGCCTTCCTCTTCAGATGGATGGCGTGCACGAGAAGAGGAGGGGCGGGAGGAGGAAGAGGGGGAGGAGGGGGGGCAACATCCTGAGAGCTCAGAGGACTCAGAACTGCTTTCACATATATGCACTCCTGAAAATTTCTAGTCACTCCCCTGTGACGTTTCGCCTTTAATCTGAATGTTGTGGAGGCGTAATGGGGGGACGCAGTGACCCCTCCCCCCGTACCGTCTTCAGAAGTAGTAACAGAGGCGTTACAGAGGAGAGACGGGATCAGCTGAGCCAGCAGGAGAGTACAGCGCTGTGTATGCATGTCTGACTGTGTGTGTATGTGGAGCTCCCGCTGTGCTGTGCTTCCACAACGCTGAAACACAATGTGACCTCACAGACTGGGACGCCAATATTACGCCGTCACTGAATCAATATGAACGCACAAAGACGTGAAGATGGCTGATCTTAGTTACAGAGCTTTAGTGAAACAAGCAGTCTGAAAAGAGTTTCTCCGCTCAGACGTATTCTTCGTATGACTGCGTGCGCCGAAGCTAGCGGTTCAGGACGATTACAGATACCTACAGGCCGAACGCACAGCGTGAAGTTTGTGTGTCTGTTTGCAGAGTGAAGACGTATCGCTGCACGATTTACTGCTTCTCCTCCTGATCTTAAAGACTTTATTAATAGGACTGTTTGTGTGTGTGTGTGTGTGTGTGTGTGTGTGTGTGTGTGTGTGTGTGTGTGTGTGTGTGTGTGTGTGTGTGTGTGTGTGTGTGTGTGTGTGTGTGTGTGTGTGTGTGTGTGTGCGTGCGTGCGTGCGTGCGTGCGTGCGTGCGTGCGTGCGTGCGTGCGTGCGTGCGTGCGTGCGTGCGTGCGTGCGTGCGCGTGTGTGCCTGTCTGTGTGTGCCTGTCTGTGTGTGTGTGCGTGCGTGTGTGTGAGAGAGACCCCTCTCACAGTATTGATCGGCTCCTCTTCTCTCTCTATCTGTGTCTTTGAAGTCAAATCTTCCCGTCAGTCAAACACACAGCTATTAAATAAAGAGTTTTTTTTATCATTTCCTGTAAATAAGCAGATTTCTGTCTCTCCTCCCCCGCCCCCATATCTCTCTGCATTAGCTGCAGTTACATCACTCTGTGGTTGTTTCTGATCGGTGCACTCCAGGTTTGTTTTAGGCCAGGATCGTTGATTTTCTCTTCAAAATGTGATTTCCTCCCTGAAGGACTAATTAACCCATAACTTCTGAAAAACACTGTTCCTGTCTCTCTGAGTGTTTGTGCCGAAGGAGCTGCTTTGTCAGTCGGACTGTTGTTAAAATATAAACTATTGTGAACACAGAAAACAACAACTGAACCTTTAGGGAGGAGAACCTCCTCCAGGACGCTCTGAAGGCCGTGCAGACCTCAGTGACCTGTTAACATACATCCTGATGTTGGAGCTGAACGTTGAGTTTTTACTCACACAGGTAGATGCTCACAGGTTGGATCGTTCTCTTCTTCACAAATTTACCATGACCTGGATCACTGAGAACCTACACAGACTTCTATTCTTCACACATGTAACATCAGCAGTGTTTTTACTGCAGGAGGTTTCCCCTCAGACCAGGAACCTGTGGAGGTCAGTGTAGCTCCTTTCACACATGTACTCCTGATGAGAATGAACATGTTTCATTACGTGATCTCCACTGGCTCCCTGCTCCTCTCCTAACTCACAAAGCCCTCAACCACCAGGCCTCCTCCTACCTTACCTGCTGTCTCTGAGCAGGTGCTGTTTAGTGTCTTTATCTAACTGTTAGTGGGACACGGTTGTCTGCAGCGTCTGATAATCGCACAGATGAGCGATGAGAGAGAGAGACTGAAGCTGTAAAACCATAAAACCGAAACAATGAGCTTAAAGATGCTCAAAGACTCTGAGAGCTGCAGAGAGCTGATAACTCTCTGTAGGTTCATCACTACAAGTTTACACTGCTGTCATTTGATCCATTGTTAATCCAAATGATTGATCACAGCAGCTTTAACAAGACTTCACTCTGAATTAAAACCTTGTGCTGCTGTCTTTATGTTCGGACTGGGACTGACATGATACCAGATGATTCTAGTGTTAAAATCAA
>CM036547.1:577531-620031 GCA_020745685.1 Tautogolabrus adspersus | reverse complement strand
GATGGAGGAAGGGGCACTGATGGAGGAAGGGGCACCCATGGAGGAAGGGGCCCTGATGCAGGAAGGGGCCCCGATGGAGGAAGGGGCACTGATGGAGGAAGGGCCCTGATGGAGGAAGGGGCACTGATGGAGGAAGGGGCACTGATGGAGTAAGGGGCCCTGATGGAGGAAGGGCCATGATGGAGGAAGGGGCACTGATGGAGGAAGGGGCACTGATGGAGGAAGGGCCCTGATGGGGGAAGGGCCCTGATGGAGTAAGGACCCTGATGGAGGAAGGACCCTGATGGAGGAAGGGGCACTGATGGAGGAAGGGGCCCCCATGGAGGAAGGGCCCTGATGGAGGAAGGGGCCCCCATGGAGGAAGGGGCCCTGATGGGGGAAGGGCCCTGATGGAGGAAGGGGCCCTGATGGAGGAAGGGGCCCTGATGGAGGAAGGACCCTGATGGAGTAAGGGGCCCTGATGGAGGAAGGGCCATGATGGAGGAAGGGGCACTGATGGAGGAAGGGGCACTGATGGAGGAAGGGCCCTGATGGGGGAAGGGCCCTGATGGAGTAAGGACCCTGATGGAGGAAGGACCCTGATGGAGGAAGGGGCACTGATGGAGGAAGGGGCCCCCATGGAGGAAGGGCCCTGATGGAGGAAGGGGCCCCCATGGAGGAAGGGGCCCTGATGGAGGAAGGACCCTGATGGAGTAAGGGGCCCTGATGGAGGAAGGACCCTGATGGGGGAAGGGGCCCTGATGGAGGAAGGACCCTGATGGGGGAAGGGCCCTGATGGAGGAAGGACCCTGATGGAGGAAGGACCCTGATGGAGTAAGGGGCCCTGATGGAGGAAGGACCCTGATGGGGGAAGGGCCCTGATGGAGGAAGGACCCTGATTGGGGAAGGGCCCTGATGGAGGAAGGGCCCTGATGGAGTAAGGACCCTGATGGAGGAAGGACCCTGATGGAGGAAGGGGCACTGATGGAGGAAGGGGCCCCCATGGAGGAAGGAGCCTGATTGAGGAATGGGCCCTGATGGAGGAAGGACCCTGATGGAGGAAGGGCCCTGATGGAGGAAGGGCCCTGATGGAGGAATGGGCCCTGATGGAGGAAGTACCCTGATGGGGGAAGGGCCCTGATGGAGGAAGGACCCTGATGGAGGAAGGACCCTGATTGAGGAAGGACCCTTATGGAGGAAGGACCCTGATGGAGGAAGGACCCTGATGGAGGAAGGACCCTGATTGAGGAAGGACCCTGATGGAGGAAGGGCCCTGATGGAGGAAGGGCCCTGATGGAGGAAGGACCCTGATGGAGGAAGGGCCCTGATGGAGGAAGGACCCTGATGGAGGAAGGGGCACTGATGGAGGAAGGGGCCCCCATGGAGGAAGGACCCTGATGGAGGAAGGACCCTGATTGAGGAATGGGCCCTGATGGAGGAAGGACCCTGATGGAGGAAGGACCCTGATTGGGGAAGGACCCTGATGGAGGAAGGACCCTGATTGGGGAAGGGCCCTGATGGAGGAAGGGCCCTGATGGAGGAAGGGGCCCCCATGGAGGAAGGGCCCTGATGGAGGAAGGGCCCTGATGGAGTAAGGGGCCCTGATGGAGGAAGGACCCTGATGGGGGAAGGGCCCTGATGGAGGAAGGACCCTGATTGGGGAAGGGCCCTGATGGAGGAAGGGCCCTGATGGAGTAAGGACCCTGATGGAGGAAGGACCCTGATGGAGGAAGGGGCACTGATGGAGGAAGGACCCTGATTGAGGAATGGGCCCTGATGGAGGAAGGGGCCCCCATGGAGGAAGGGCCCCGATGGAGGAAGGGCCCTGATGGAGTAAGGACCCTGATGGAGGAAGGACCCTGATGGAGGAAGGACCCTGATGGAGTAAGGACCCTGATGGAGGAAGGACCCTGATGGAGGAAGGACCCTGATGGAGGAAGGGCCCTGATGGAGGAAGGACCCTGATGGATGAAGGGCCCTGATGGAGGAATGGGCCCTGATGGAGGAAGGACCCTGATGGAGGAAGGACCCTGATGGAGGAAGGACCCTGATTGAGGAATGGCCCCTGATGGAGGAAGGACCCTGATGGAGGAAGGACCCTGATTGGGGAAGGACCCTGATGGAGGAAGGACCCTGATTGGGGAAGGGCCCTGATGGAGGAAGGGCCCTGATGGATGAAGGGCCCTGATGGAGGAATGGGCCCTGATGGAGGAAGGACCCTGATGGAGGAAGGGCCCTGATGGAGGAAGGACCCTGATGGAGGAAGGGGCACTGATGGAGGAAGGGGCCCCCATGGAGGAAGGACCCTGATGGAGGAAGGACCCTGATTGAGGAATGGGCCCTGATGGAGGAAGGACCCTGATGGAGGAAGGGCCCTGATGGAGGAAGGGGCCCCCATGGAGGAAGGGCCCTGATGGAGGAAGGGCCCTGATGGAGTAAGGGGCCCTGATGGAGGAAGGACCCTGATGGGGGAAGGGCCCTGATGGAGGAAGGACCCTGTTTGGGGAAGGGCCCTGATGGAGGAAGGGCCCTGATGGAGTAAGGACCCTGATGGAGGAAGGACCCTGATGGAGGAAGGGGCACTGATGGAGGAAGGACCCTGATTGAGGAATGGGCCCTGATGGAGGAAGGGGCCCCCATGGAGGAAGGGCCCCGATGGAGGAAGGGCCCTGATGGAGTAAGGACCCTGATGGAGGAAGGACCCTGATGGAGGAAGGACCCTGATGGAGTAAGGACCCTGATGGAGGAAGGACCCTGATGGAGGAAGGACCCTGATGGAGGAAGGGCCCTGATGGAGGAAGGACCCTGATGGATGAAGGGCCCTGATGGAGGAAGGACCCTGATTGGGGAAGGACCCTGATGGAGGAAGGACCCTGATGGAGGAAGGACCCTGATTGGGGAAGGACCCTGATGGAGGAAGGACCCTGATTGGGGAAGGGCCCTGATGGAGGAACGTTTCAAGCCGCCATATTTACGCCCCTGTGACGTTTCTCCTTCATTCTGAATAATAATGGGGGACGTAGTGACCCCCCCTCTTCACCGTCTTCAGAGGCGTTACAGAGGAGAGACGGGATCAGCTGAGCCGGCGGGGGAGAACAGCGCTGTGAATGCATGTCTGACTGTGTGTGTATGTGGAGCTCCCGCTGTGCTGTCCTTCCTCAACGCTGAAACACAATGTGACCTCACAGACTGGGACGCCAATGTTACGCCGTCACTGAATCAATATGAACATACAAAGACGTGATGACGGCGGAGCTTAGTTAGGGAATCAGTAGTCTGAAGAGGGCAAATGGCTTGTTGTAAAGAAGGTGTGGTTATAGTCATATCTCAGGCTGTGGGGGAGGGGCCTAATGTGAGATCTGTTCATGGGGACCAATCCTGGAGACGGCCCTGACTGAGACAAGGTTTTGTTCAGTAACTTAAAAGTATTAAATATAAAGGTAGAGAAATGTAGTTGTTACAACAGCTCAATAAACAGCTGCATCATTATCAACAATAGCAAAAAGTTAAAAACAAACATATTTACAGTCATTAAATAAAAATAAAAATACATACTAGGCATGTACTATATACACTTCCACTAGTGGAGAGACAGAGGACAGCTGTTATTAAACACACAGTGTGTAGAATCATTGATTGTGATGAAACATTATTAGGGTCAGGTGCTGTTGAAAAGTCTGACTGCAGATGGTATAGACGACCTACGGTAACGCTCCTCCTGCACGGACGCTGGCGTTCTTAGCTGAGCTCATGAATAATTCATTATTTAATCAGAATATATAACTCCTCATGAAGCTGAGACATGTATATAGTTTGTGAACGCCTCTTTTCATGACATCTGTGTGTTTAGTGAGCTGACATGCCCAACACACACATCCTGCGTGTAAACTATCCTCCACATCAGACGAGGGGGGACGGGGGGGGTTCTCCCAGAGACCCTCGTGTAGCTGGAGACATTGATACTCCACCCTGATGGAGCTGATGGAGGCTAACAGGCAAATCAGATCTGGAGATGTATTGATTAGGTCAGGAGGGACGGGATGTGCTCTCTCTCTCTCTCTCTCTCTCTCTCTCTCTCTCTCTCTCTCTCTCTCTCTCTCTCTCCCTCTCTCTCTCTCTCTCTCTCCCTCTCTCTCTCTCTCTCCCTCTCTCTCTCTCTCTCTCTCTCTCTCCCTCCCTCTCTCTCTCTCTCTCTCTCTCTCTCTCCCCTCTCTCTCTCTCTCTCTCTCTCTCTCTCTCCCTCTCTCTCTCTCTCTCTCTCCCTCTCTCTCTCTCTCATCCTGGAGAAAGGAGAAACATTTCCAATGGGAGAGGGGCGATCGAGCGGGGCACTGCCTCATATGAAATTCATCTTTAATCTTTATGAATTATGAATTAGATTCTGTGGTGGAAAAAAGCAGCATTAACATAACCCCTCTGACCACTTGTACATGTTTTATGTGTGCTGTTTCTTTCTCTAGGAGCTCGTTCAGATGTCTTTTCTTTATGCATACACAATCAATACATGGCATACAGGAGAGGAGCGTGTTGTATTCATACAGCGCAGCAAACGCACACAACACTCACATGTATGATTGATATATACATTTATACGTGCTGTCTATGGAATATCCTCTCTATAATTTATGTATGCACTTACACACACATGCAGTATATATGCATGAGTGTGTGTGTGTGTGTCTTTCATTATAGTGGCTCTGCCCTGTTGAATCATGCAGGTCTGCAAGCAGGGGTGGGTGGGGGGGGTGGGGGTTACTGACGCCCCCGGAGCCCCCTCCCTGTGGACAGTATTTATGGCAGTGTGTGTAAAGGTATTTTCAGAAACACAAACAGGGACTTTAAATTTCAAATAGGATTCAGAGAGAGGGTGAGAAAGAGAAAATCTGTGGAAAGCTTCAATCCACTCTCCTCCTCCCTCTCCTCCTCCTCCCTCTCCTCCTCCTCCTCCTCCTCCCTCTCCTCCTCCTCCCTCTCCTCCTCCTCCTCCTCCTCCCTCTCCTCCTCCTCCTCCTCCTCCCTCTCCTCCTCCTCCCTCTCCTCCTCCTCCTCCTCCTCCCTCTCCTCCTCCTCCCTCTCCTCCTCCTCCTCCCTCTCCTCCTCCTCCTCCTCCTCCCTCTCCCTCTCCTCCTCCTCCTCCTCCTCCCTCTCCTCCTCCTCCTCCTCCCTCTCCTCCTCCTCCTCCTCCTCCTCCTCCTCCTCCTCCTCCTCCTCTCTTGTCAACCTTTTCAAAAAGCATCTATATCCTCACGCCGGGCTGTAGGGGCATGTTGTCATGTTGCTATGCTACCTGAATGTCAAGCAGAATGTCAGAGTAATGGCCAAGTGTGAAACAACAATAGAGACGGAGCTTCTTCCGACCGCCGAGTTGCTGCTGAAGCTCAGAGACGAACAGTACAGAAACACACAACACGTTTACATGCACGGTGAAGTGCAGCTACATGTTTTATATACAGTCCTCGTCCCAGAATACAAGAAGTGAGGGAGAATCTGTTTGTGTACAGGAGTGTGTCTGACTCCTCTACAGTAGGTGGCGATAAGCCGCCGCTCAGGTAGTTACTGTAGGACCTTGTTCCTGTTGGCCTTGCTAACAAATTAGCAAGTTAGCAAATGGCGAAGTGGTGGTTGTTTGTCAAGCGATGAAAAAATGGACGACGTTACAGCTCTGCACATTTTGAACGTGCTCTACTTTTGGTTCAGATGAGATGCCCGCCGTCTCTCTAACTGACGGTGATATCTGAAGACAGACAACAACACGACGTCTGCTCTGCTACGTTTCTTTGCTGTTTGACTTCCACTGAGCATGCTCAGAACGTCTCGTCCAGTTTGAGTCTGATTGAAGCTCAAGAGTTTCCTTCTTCTATGCTAAATAAAAAAAAACTGTTTTAATGTATTCACTGAAAGCTTCCTCACTCAGGAGAGAACATTTAACCAGCTGTATGTAGACCTGTCTATAATGTTCATGTTGGACACCATGTTGACATGTAGCACACACAGCTGTTCAGTAAAACATAGAGAACAGCTGAAAGATGTAGAAACTGTGAGTTCAAGATAATATTCACTCTTTATTATGTTACTGCATATTTCTCTAAACTTAATACTCTTTGTTTCTTATTAAGCTCCGCCTCCAGCACGCCTGTGAGGTTTGTTTTCAGACTTCCACAGAGCAGTTGAATGTTTTAGCTCATATGAATTATGAATTATAATTTTAATAACAGTGACATCACAGATGAGGGGAAGTGACCCCTGCGGTACACGCTGACATGTAAACAAAGGCTTTAGGAAGTCAATTAGAATCTTTTTGTGGAGGACACATGGAGCCTCAATCAGGAGAGAGGACACGTCGTATAAAGAGTAATAAAGTCAGTGAGGAGGGAGGTCAGAGGTCACGGATGGGTCAGATAGACACTATGACCCCGGAGTAGAAGCGACAGCAGGGTTTGTTTTCTGCACAGGGTCAGGGGGTCAGCTAGGTAAATGATATAATAAAGAGAACGCTCTTCACCTGCTCTCTATGGAACGAGTCCTCACATATGAGTGGATGATTTTAAATAAAGATATTTTTAATGATTGATGACCTGGACATATGGATTCAATACAAGTTGTTTTTTTTAAGTTACATTTTTGCGCCTTTATAAGATCGGACAGGTTAAGAGAGACAGGAAGTGATGGGAAGAGAGAGAGGGGGACGACATGCAGCAAAGGGCCGAGGTTTGATTCAAACCCACGACGGCTACAATCAGGACTGGATATCTGAACCACCTCTTGGCGTTGCATGATCCATGTTGTCCAGCACAAACAGAGGTTAACGGAGGTCAAACGCCACTCTCAGCTGGTGAAAAGCTTTGAACCACAATGCAAGATGGTATATATTGCTTGGATAGTGACCATTGGTTGTACTTTTCACAATGCATTGTGGGATACAGTGAGTGCACATTATAGGGCGTGATAATTCAGCACCTGGCGTCGCTCTCGGACGTTTTCACTCTTTAAATCTGCGAACTCTTCATCAGCGATAATTAGATGCTGATGAGGACGACGCTCATCACGCTGACATTAATGCTGATGATTATTACCATCACTGATATTTATCTCCTTTATTCCCTCTAAGTCTCCGCCTGCACAGATCCCATAACATTACCCACAATGCATTGGGATTAATTGAAAAATTACCATGACCCCCCGCAGTTACACTTATTACAGTTTGAAATGCTCCTTAGAGAGGTCTGGGGACTCAGTCGTCCTGAAACCCACCGCTGCACTCCCCCACGTCCTGTTTCTTCCCTCTCCCCCCTCACTGCTCCTCCTTCCCTGCTACTCCTTCTCCCCCATTACTGCTCCTTCCTCACTGCTCCTCCCTCTCCTCCACCTCCTCCCTCTCCTCCCTCTCTGCTCCTCCCTCACCGCTCCTCCCTCTCCTCCACCTCCCTCTCCTCCCTCACTGCTCCTCCCTATCCTCCCTCACTGCTCCTCCCTCTCCTCCCTCACTGCTCCTCCCTCTGCTCCACCTTCCTCTCCTCCCTCACTGCTCCTCCCTCTCCTCCCTCACTGCTCCTCCCTCTGCTCCACCTTCCTCTCCTCCCTCTCCTCCACCTCCCTCTCCTCCCTCTCCTCCACCTCCCTCTCCTCCCTCTCTGCTCCTCCCTCACCGCTCCTCCCTCTCCTCCACCTCCCTCTCCTCCCTCACTGCTCCTCCCTATCCTCCCTCACTGCTCCTCCCTCTCCTCCCTCACTGCTCCTCCCTCTGCTCCACCTTCCTCTCCTCCCTCACTGCTCCTCCCTCTCCTCCCTCTCTGCTCCTCCCTCTGCTCCACCTCCCTCTCCTCCCTCACCGCCCGTCCCTCTCCTCCACCTCCCTCTCCTCCCTCACTGCTCCTCCCTCTCCTCCACCTCCTCCCTCTCCTCCCTCTCCTCCACCTCCCTCTCCTCCCTCACTGCTCCTCCCTCTCCTCCACCTCCCTCTCCTCCCTCTCTGCTCCTCCCTCACTGCTCCTCCCTCTCCTCCACCTCCCTCTCTGCTCCTCCCTCTCCTCCCTCTCTGCTCCTCCCTCTCCTCCCTCTCTGCTCCTCCCTCTCTGCTCCTCCCTCTCCTCCCTCACTGCTCCTCCTTCATGTCATGTTGATATAAATGATAAATGTGAACATTTTAAAGACAGATCAATCAGCCTGAAACCTCCAGGTAGTCGTGGATCGTTGAAGCTGCAGGAGCATGAGGTGACGTGGAGTGCAACTGAAAGTCACAATAAAGACGATGTTGTGTCGCACATTTATTTTATTTAACCTTTATTTAACCAGGAAAGAAAACTCATTGAGATTAAAAATCTCTTTTTCAAGAGCGTCCTGGACCAGACAGGCAGCAGCACAAATAACAGAGTTACAGACAGACAACGAGCAGCCAAACATACTTCAGAAATACATCCTTAGGCATTAAAAGACACAAATAACAAATCTGGACAGCAAATGTTTGTCAGGGTCATCCACAAATCTATCAGGGAGAACATCTACAGCCAGATGTGTCTGCGCACATGGACAATGCGTGAGGCGTAAGTCCTCGTCGCAGCGGCTGTGGGTTTGAGTCCGACCTCGGCCCTTTGCTGCACGTCATCCTCCACTCTCACCTCCCAACACTTCCTCTCTCTCTTCAGCTGTCCTTTCTAATGAGGCCAAAAATGGCCTCAGGAATATCTTAAAAAAATGAAAGTAATTTAATGGTTTTATAGGAAACAAACGTGTGATAGATAACGTCCGTGCACGTCAGTATATTTAACAAATGTAACTGTTATCTTCAGGATGCTCTCCAAACGTGCAGCAGTATCAAAGCGTGCTCAATCCTGACACTGAGGAGTTTGAAATAATCTGTATCTTGTATTTTCTAACATGTCACTCAAAGAACAGATTTCTTTAAAGGTGCAGGATGGACTGATGGAGGGAGCGAGCGCTGAGGTGATGGAGAGAAGGACTGGCAGTTAAAATGACAGAGTAAGAGATGGACGAGTTATTGGGTGGGGGGGTTGATGGGGGGGGGGGGGGGGGGGGGGATCTGATGGAGCGGTGAGATGGGATGGCTGTAGTTGTTGTTTTCTGGAGTTCGGCTGGTCGCTGATGTTTGTGAGGAGAGGATGACACATAGTGAAAACATGCATCCTTCCAAACACACACACTGACAGATTTATGAAGACAGCTGACTCCTTCAAAGATGGCCTCCTCTGTCACTCCTGTACCTGCAGGAGGCAGCAGGACTGGATCACCATGATGTACGAGAGCCCTGAGCGCCCAAAGCAAAGCCTATTTCTGACTCCATTTGTAACTCCTGAGCTTCCTGCAGTTACAGAAGAACCGACACGTTGTGGATTCCTGCAGCAGCGCTGAATTAGACGTCTTAAAAAAGGATTAAAAACTGAGTGTCTCTGATCAAACACTAATTACAAACTCTGATTTCACTTCATGGACAAATTTAGAAATGCGTTCTCCATCTCGTCTCGAACGTGGACGTGTTTTGTTTCGTGTTGAGGGTGGGGGGGTTCTGCAGCATCAAGGATCTCAATCTCATTTTCTGCTCTGATTTAAACTCTAATGAATGTAAGGTTTGGGGTTGGGAGACGAGCTAATGGCTTTGTTAGTTTGTTGAGCAGCATGCCACACTCATTACGGCTCTGAGCGCTGTGATTAACGTGATTTGCAGGGAGAAGATGATGTGCTCACATATATGAATGCACGCATGGCTGTAATGTAATAATCCCATTTAATAAGTTATTAATACAGTTAGAGGCTCAGTTGGAGATAGAAGAGTGGACTGAAGATCATGTAGTGATTGATTTAATTCCATTTAGTGAGGGAACATGATGTTAGGACTAACAGGATGACAAAGTCACTCAGGGGCACCTCAGAGAAAAACAGACTTTTATCACGGCCTACTCGTCCATTTAAAGGCCTCCGTACGGCTTCTCGTTATTTCTTTAAAGATGTTTTTTACGGCCTTCCTGCTTTACTAGACGGCTTATAAAAGACGGGGACAGGAATGATGAAGAAAGACAGGTTTCAGCTCACATAGCAAGGCTCAAGGACGCCACGTATCGATGACACTCTTTCTTCTGAGTGTTGAAAAGTGGCGAAGTCTCCAAAGAACACAAGAGAAGCTGCTCACATTCCTGACGTGTGGCTCGCCCGTCAGACGGAGCTAGAGAGTGAGTTAGGCGTGTGAGTAAAAGAGAGGGCGGAGTCACTGCTGAGAAAAGACGTTAAAGTGAACGGGAAGAAGAGGTCTCACTCTGACAGGTTTCTGCAGAGATGAAACGTTGACGTGTGTTTTCATCTTCAGATATATGTCTGTTGGAGGTCCCTTAACGGTGCCTTAATGGTGTCACCGTGGCGATTATAAAACGTGGTGGCGTTTATGTCAGGCTGCGGGGCTGTCAGCAGAAATGTCAGAGTCGTCTCACGTTATGAGTCATCAGGACAGTTACAGCGAGAGGACAGCTGTGGACGGCTGTCTTTAAGGTTAGACATCTGGACACACACCAAGTCTCTCCATTCACGCACATGTGTGTGTTTGTTTGTGTGCGTTTGTGTGTGTGTGTTTGTGTGTGTGTTACCTGCAGTGCATAGAGTCATGTGTGGCGCTCAGACCTGCTGATAAATAACACAGCAGCGTCTCATGTTGGCCGCTCCACTCGGCCACGACAGCCTGAACACCTGCCCGCCAGGAAGTACATGAAGGTCACGGGGAGGATACCGTGTGTGTGCATACTGTATCTGCCATGTACTAATGTGCTTATAATTCAGACGCACACGCACACACACACACACACACACACACACACACAGACACACCCTAAAAATGTAAGTTTAATGGCTAAAGTCTGGAGCATCTCTGCTCTCCTGTCACCTCTCATTAGACTGCTGCACGGAGGCTGACCTTGTTCGTCTTTCCTGGGGCCGCTGTGTGTGTGCGTGTGCGCATGTGCGTGCGCACGTGTGTGTGTGTGTTCATTCAGGGGCCGGGGCCGCCTCACCCTAATGATGTGACTGTGAAATCGGGCCGTAGCCCAGCGCCGTCTCTCATTACGTCGTTCTAAATTCATTTGCTCCGTTGGTTCTGCTGCTCATGCATGCTCCGCACGCCGCTCCACCTTGCCGTGCGCCACCCGTACCTGCTGCTAGTCTGCAGATAATGCACGAGGCAGAGTGGTTAGTCTGACATGTGGAGGAACACAGGTACACATGTTTAAACCACAGGTGGAAATCAGAACAGTGGAACTTTATAATGACCTGCAGATATTTTTAAGTTCTTTGATAACAGAGGTGTGTCTTCAGGTGTGTCTGCAGGTGCGTCTTCAGGTGCGTCTTCAGGTGTGTCTGCAGGTGTGTCTTCAGGTGTGTCTGCAGGTGTGTCTGCAGGTGTGTCTTCAGGTGCGTCTTCAGGTGTGTCTTCAGGTGTGTCTGCAGGTGTGTCTTCAGGTGTGTCTTCAGGTGTGTCTTCAGGTGTGTCTGCAGGTGTGTCTTCAGGTGTGTCTTCAGGTGTGTCTTCAGGTGTGTCTTCAGGTGCGTCTTCAGGTGTGTCTTCAGGTGTGTCTTCAGGTGTGTCTGCAGGTGTGTCTTCAACTGTGTCTTTAGGTGTCCCTTCAGGTGTGTCTGCAGGTGTGTCTTCAGGTGTGTCTTCAACTGTGTCTTTAGATGTCCCTTCAGGTGTGTCTGCAGGTGTGTCTTCAGGTGCGTCTTCAGGTGCGTCTTCAGGTGTGTCTTCAGGTGTGTCTTCAGGTGTGTCTGCAGGTGCGTCTTCAGGTGCGTCTTCAGGTGTGTCTGCAGGTGTGTCTTCAGGTGTGTCTTCAGGTGTGTCTTCAGGTGTGTCTTCAGGTGTGTCTGCAGGTGTGTCTTCAGGTGTGTCTGCAGGTGCGTCTTCAGGTGCGTCTTCAGGTGTGTCTGCAGGTGCGTCTTCAGGTGTGTCTGCAGGTGTGTCTTCAGGTGCGTCTTCAGGTGTGTCTTCAGGTGTGTCTTCAGGTGTGTCTGCAGGTGTGTCTTCAACTGTGTCTTTAGGTGTCCCTTCAGGTGTGTCTGCAGGTGTGTCTTCAGGTGCGTCTTCAGGTGTGTCTTCAGGTGCGTCTTCAGGTGTGTCTTCAGGTGTGTCTTCAGGTGTGTCTGCAGGTGTGTCTTCAACTGTGTCTTTAGGTGTCCCTTCAGGTGTGTCTGCAGGTGTGTCTTCAGGTGTGTCTTCAACTGTGTCTTTAGATGTCCCTTCAGGTGTGTCTGCAGGTGTGTCTTCAGGTGCGTCTTCAGGTGTGTCTTCAGGTGTGTCTGCAGGTGTGTCTGCAGGTGTGTCTTCAGGTGTGTCTGCAGGTGTGTCTTCAGGTGTGTCTGCAGGTGCGTCTTCAGGTGCGTCTTCAACTGTGTCTTTAGATGTCCCTTCAGGTGTGTCTTCAGGTGCGTCTTTAGGTGTGTCTTCAGGTGTGTCTGCAGGTGTGTCTTCAGGTGTGTCTTCACCTGTGTCTTTAGATGTCCCTTCAGGTGTGTCTTCAGGTGCGTCTTCAGGTGGGTCTTCAGGTGCGTCTTCAGGTGGGTCTTCAGGTGCGTCTTCAGGTGCGTCTTCAGGTGCGTCTTCAGGTGTGTCTTCAGGTGCGTCTTCAGGTGTGTCTTCAGGTGGGTCTTCAGGTGCGTCTTCAGGTGTGTCTTCAGGTGCGTCTTCAGGTGCGTCTTCAGGTGCGTCTTCAGGTGTGTCTTCAGGTGCGTCTTCAGGTGCGTCTTCAGGTGTGTCTTCAGGTGTGTCTGCAGGTGTGTCTTCAACTGTGTCTTTAGGTGTCCCTTCAGGTGTGTCTGCAGGTGTGTCTTCAGGTGTGTCTTCAACTGTGTCTTTAGATGTCCCTTCAGGTGTGTCTGCAGGTGTGTCTTCAGGTGCGTCTTCAGGTGTGTCTTCAGGTGTGTCTGCAGGTGTGTCTTCAGGTGCGTCTTCAGGTGTGTCTTCAGGTGCGTCTTCAGGTGCGTCTTCAGGTGTGTCTTCAGGTGTGTCTGCAGGTGTGTCTTCAACTGTGTCTTTAGGTGTCCCTTCAGGTGTGTCTGCAGGTGTGTCTTCAGGTGTGTCTTCAACTGTGTCTTTAGATGTCCCTTCAGGTGTGTCTGCAGGTGTGTCTTCAGGTGCGTCTTCAGGTGTGTCTTCAGGTGTGTCTGCAGGTGTGTCTGCAGGTGTGTCTTCAGGTGTGTCTGCAGGTGTGTCTTCAGGTGTGTCTGCAGGTGCGTCTTCAGGTGCGTCTTCAACTGTGTCTTTAGATGTCCCTTCAGGTGTGTCTTCAGGTGCGTCTTTAGGTGTGTCTTCAGGTGTGTCTGCAGGTGTGTCTTCAGGTGTGTCTTCACCTGTGTCTTTAGATGTCCCTTCAGGTGTGTCTTCAGGTGCGTCTTCAGGTGGGTCTTCAGGTGCGTCTTCAGGTGGGTCTTCAGGTGTGTCTTCAGGTGCGTCTTCAGGTGCGTCTTCAGGTGTGTCTTCAGGTGCGTCTTCAGGTGTGTCTTCAGGTGGGTCTTCAGGTGCGTCTTCAGGTGTGTCTTCAGGTGCGTCTTCAGGTGCGTCTTCAGGTGCGTCTTCAGGTGTGTCTTCAGGTGTGTCTTCAGGTGCGTCTTCAGGTGTGTCTTCAGGTGTGTCTTCAGGTGTGTCTTCAACTGTGTCTTTAGATGTCCCTTCAGGTGTGTCTGCAGGTGTGTCTTCAGGTGTGTCTTCAACTGTGTCTTTAGATGTCCCTTCAGGTGTGTCTGCAGGTGTGTCTTCAGGTGCGTCTTCAGGTGTGTCTTCAGGTGTGTCTGCAGGTGTGTCTGCAGGTGTGTCTTCAGGTGTGTCTGCAGGTGTGTCTTCAGGTGTGTCTGCAGGTGCGTCTTCAGGTGCGTCTTCAACTGTGTCTTTAGATGTCCCTTCAGGTGTGTCTTCAGGTGCGTCTTTAGGTGTGTCTTCAGGTGTGTCTGCAGGTGTGTCTTCAGGTGTGTCTTCACCTGTGTCTTTAGATGTCCCTTCAGGTGTGTCTTCAGGTGCGTCTTCAGGTGGGTCTTCAGGTGCGTCTTCAGGTGGGTCTTCAGGTGCGTCTTCAGGTGCGTCTTCAGGTGCGTCTTCAGGTGTGTCTTCAGGTGCGTCTTCAGGTGTGTCTTCAGGTGGGTCTTCAGGTGCGTCTTCAGGTGTGTCTTCAGGTGCGTCTTCAGGTGCGTCTTCAGGTGCGTCTTCAGGTGTGTCTTCAGGTGCGTCTTCAGGTGCGTCTTCAGGTGCGTCTTCAGGTGGGTCTTCAGGTGCGTCTTCAGGTGCGTCTTCAGGTGTGTCTTCAGGTGGGTCTTCAGGTGTGTCTTCAGGTGCGTCTTCAGGTGCGTCTTCAGGTGGGTCTTCAGGTGTGTCTTCAGGTGGGTCTTCAGGTGCGTCTTCAGGTGCGTCTTCAGGTGGGTCTTCAGGTGTGTCTTCAGGTGCGTCTTCAGGTTCGTCTTCAGGTGCGTCTTCAGGTGTGTCTTCAGGTGGGTCTTCAGGTGTGTCTTCAGGTGCGTCTTCAGGTGCGTCTTCAGGTGCGTCTTCAGGTGGGTCTTCAGGTGCGTCTTCAGGTGGGTCTTCAGGTGTGTCTTCAGGTGCGTCTTCAGGTGCGTCTTCAGGTGCGTCTTCAGGTGGGTCTTCAGGTGGGTCTTCAGGTGTGTCTTCAGGTGGGTCTTCAGGTGTGTCTTCAGGTGCGTCTTCAGGTGCGTCTTCAGGTGCGTCTTCAGGTGTGTCTTCAGGTGCGTCTTCAGGTGCGTCTTCAGGTGCGTCTTCAGGTGCGTCTTCAGGTGCGTCTTCAGGTGGGTCTTCAGGTGCGTCTTCAGGTGGGTCTTCAGGTGTGTCTTCAGGTGTGTCTTCAGGTGCGTCTTCAGGTTCGTCTTCAGGTGTGGACTGCGGGAGAACACCAACGTAACGACCAGCGTGATCCAACCCTTTGTTAGACACTGACAGTCCCTCGTAGAGTCTCCTCGTTCCTCTTCCTCGTCTATAACGATGCGAGCGAGGAATGAAAACGAGTTGTCGGGGTAGAAATGGCCCGGCGTATAGCGTTGCAATGTTTGAAACTGTTTCCCGGTTTTTGACGCTTTGACGCTAGTGGGCTGTTAGGACACTCAAAAAGGAAACAAAGCATCAAGCAGATTTTCTGGCTAACGCCACACGTCACGCTAGCTTCACGTGCTGTTAGGACACGCTGTTCACCTGCAGGGGGACTGAAGGCTGGCTAGCCTGCTAACTTTAGCCACACTCTGCAAAAAGAACGACATTGTTTACCCAAGATAAGTCTGAATAAAGTGAGCTCAATTTTGAGGGTTTTCTGAGTGTTTTCTTACCTTTAGACGAGTCAGTCAAATTATTTAAACCATTAGGAAATGATTTGGCTGGGAGCATTCACCTTTATTTACAGAATGCAAAATAAAAGATAAACTCTGCTTTTATTATTCCTTTATACTATTGTAAACGTTATACATTTGTGCATGAAGAGAAACGGTGCACACACACACACACACACACACACACTCTCACACACACACACACACACACACACACACACACACACACACACACACACACACACACGTTCATGCTGCCTCAGTTTGAAACTGAAACTGGCCTGCTGCTTGTACTCCTCTCTCTCCTCTGTCATATATATTTTTATATGTATATATTTATATAAACTGTATGGAGCTCACACTGGCCTCCACAGTAAATAGTGAAGGTGTTAAGTGTGTGTGTTTGTGTGTGTGTGTGCAGGGGCTAGTGTCCTTGCGTTGATGGGGGATGGGCTTGACAGACATCCACATCAAGCATCTCCGCTCGTGACCTTGACAGGCGAGCTGGTGTGGTGTAGTGTTACAGGCAGCGTGTAGTCTGAGGACAGAACAGGAAGCTGGTCCTCAGGTGAAGATCTACCTGCAGAGGGTAGACACACACACCTTCACTCTTTACACTGAGTGTGTGTTAAACATGCAGCACAATCAGACGGATGATGCATACTTCACTGTGCTAATGTCCAAGCTTTCTGTCCCTCTACGTGTTATCTGATCCATGCTGTCTTCTGTGTGTGTGTGTGTGTGTGTGTGTGTGTGTGTGTGTGTGTGTGTGTGTGTGTGTGTGTGTGTGTGTGTGTGTGTGTGTGTGTGTGCGTGTGTGTGTGCAGCAAACAGATGGTATCACTATGACATCATTGCACACAGGGGTTATGTTCTCAGAGCAGGAGGAAGAAATTAGGAAGGGTGTTTGTCTATTCATCTAAAAGTGACACAAAACGCTCCTCTGAATGTTCAGCTTCAGTTTGAACGATTAAACGCCGCACTTCGTTTCCACCTCGCGTGCTCGCCTCTTACAAATGTCAGCGCTCGCAGTTAACTGGACTTGAAATGATGTCGCCCCCCCCATGCTCTCCATCATTTGTCGAGGGTGCCCTGAGCACCTGAGTTTCTCTTTAAGAGTGTCTCTTTTCTCCTCCTTTTTTCTCCCCTCTCAGTTCTCCTGCTCTCTCATCTCGCAGAGCGGGGAGAAACCTGTCACCACACATCATTAGTATGCTCTTTTCATATCTGTGCCCGCAAACATAAAAATAGTTTATTCCTCTGACAAGAAAATGCCTCTAATCCTGAGGTTTGTTGGAGAGCAAACAGACGCAATTGACCACTTATTATTCTGGGTAGAATTTTCTATGTGGGGTGTTTGTTGTATCCATGGCAACATACCCCCCCCCCCCCCCCAACATCACCGAGTAGGATTGGAGGGGGGATGAAAAGAGGCGATAAAATAACACACTTACTGAAACACACGGGGCAAGCTGTAACCTGTTCACTTTGTGTGTGAGAGCATCGAGTACACAATGGTGTTTGTGCACCTGCACGTCGCACAATCAGATTTGCATTTGTGTGATTGCATACTGCCTGTGTGTGTGTCTGTGTGTGTGTCTGTGTGTGTGTGTCTGTGTGTGTGTCTGAGTATGTGATAGTTCAGGAGAGAGAGGCCCAGGTGTACGTCTGTGTTTGAACATCTCCTAGTATGGAACCAGGTGTGATTATAGCACCAGCTCGTCTCCAGCTGGGTCTGAAGGCCTGTGTGTGTGTGTGTGTGTGTGTGTGTGTGTGTGTGTGTGTGTGTGTGTGTGTGTGTGTGTGTGTGTGTGTGTGTGTGTGTGTGTGTGTGTGTGTGTGTGTGTGTGTGTGTGTGTGTGTGTGTGTGTGTGTGTGTGTGTTTCAGTGTGTGTATGTCACAGGGAGATAATCTTTGCCATAACGAGTGTCTCCCATGTGCTCCTTCTTTTCATCGAGCACACAGGCCCTGACTCTCCATCTCACACCATGGAAATCAATGAGAGCAGTCAGAGTGTGAAGATGGAGCTGCGGTCAAAAGACTTTACATGCTGAAAACTAAAAGGGGGTAGGGGGCTGTTGTGTTGCTGGGGAGGATTTGCATCATGACTTCATGTATGTGAATACATCATGCCACTCTGTGTACAGATGTGTAGACATTCAGAGACACGTTGAAGTGACTCCTCTGTCATCTTGTCGTCTGTTCATTTGTTGTTTCCTGTTAGAGCGATCTGTCCATCGATAAATTCTCTGCCATCAGGGGGAATAAAACAATAAGAGCAGATACAGATGTAATCCAAACATTTAGTCAAGTCGTTCTGTTTATACAGCATATTAAAGAACAGAGCGCTTCACAGCACTAGGATACCATTTTAATTAAAGGTAGACAAGTTTGAGATTTAAAGCAGCTAAAAAGTGACGCTGGTAGCCTAGCGGTTAGTGCATGTGCCCCATGTAGAGAGGCTTCAGTCCTTAAGAGTGGACCCCCTGGGTTCGAATCTGACCTGTGGCTCAGTAGAAATGTTCATTGCAGTTTACAAACTGGGACCCTCCTCCTGGGCTCATTGCCCCCCAAAGCTCACACTCACTGCAGGACGTAGAAAAACTCGCTCCTCTGTTCTCCTGTCTTTGTTTGTTGGAGGGGTTCAGTGACGGTTCTAGAGCACTTTTACTGACGGGGCCAGGCTGGGGCCAGTTGTTTTGTCAGAGGCACAATCAACACAGGACAAAAATAGACAAAGATGATCTCGCTTAAAAAAAATGTGTTTATTGTACCGAAAACCAAATGATTCCTGTTACTTCAGAACTGGCAGCTAGCGTCATTAGTGGATGTGTAGAGGCAGCGTCAGTGTTCAGCTCTAAAGAGTCTAACGAGAATGCTGAGCCCACACAGAAGTAGAATGGCTAGAACTGGCATTCCTTTTTATGGTTGTTGATTTGAAGGAATGGACCAATCTATTGATTTAAGATCTGTGGTTGAGCCACAATTATTCCACCTTTCGATTTGCATCAGTGCAATATCATCAACATAAATGTATAGTTTTATTACCTTGCTCTTCGTTTTGGAGAAGGGGGGGGGGCACAGAGGACCAAGCTCAGTGTTACAGGGGCACTGGCCCCTGTTGGCCCCTGTTGGCCCCTGTTGGCCCCTGCCTAGAACCGCCCATGGAGAGGTTGTTATTCTGTCTTTGCTGAACTCTGACGTCCTGTTTTCGTCCTGCACAGATTCACAGAATAAAACAGGAGAATCATTTTATTAGCAGAAAAGTTTCTTTCTCTTACGTCCATTCTTCGTTCCTCTCGATGTTGATCTTCACTCTTTTCGACACGTGCTCGATCCATAACCTGCTGAAGGGTCGGACTCAGTGAGGTCACACAGGTCAGAGGTCACAGAGTGCGTGTGAGCGCTGAGTGTTTGAGTCATGACCCCGTCCTGCTGCACGCCGACCTGGAACCACCTTTATTTTAAAACATACACACACACACACACAATCAGAGAGTTCCCTCTCATAGCACTTCCAGTTAGACAAACTTTCTCCTGGACCGAGTCTTTTCAGAGCGTCGCCGTGAGATTGTGACCTTAATTTAGTTACTCAACGTGGTTCAGGGAGGTTTCCCCCCGCGTGGAGCATTTAGCTCTCAGTGATGTTGCTGTGATTGTTAAACTGTGCTCGTAACTCTCAGCTGCGTACTGAAGGCCCTGTTGGCGACGTTTAGAGGATGTTTCAGACCCCTGGCTCCAGAAATGGTCACTGATGGAGTCCAGAGGTCAGTCAGTAGAGGTGAGACATGCGAGCAGCCACGGAAGGACAGCTAACGTTAGCCGACATCACTAGCATCAGATATGGATCATAATTTAAATGTAGAGATTTAGAGTTCTCCTTAACACCCTGCTGTATCTCTGTCCTTATTCTGTCACTGAGGACACGTTTAGAAAAGAATCAGATCCATTAAATAGAAATAAAAGTTGTTTTAAACTGTTTCAGAAGGGAAGGAGCCCGGAGACATGAGAGGGTCAGTTCATTGCTATTATATCATTATCGAGATATGAACCTTTGCTACAACACATCGTTTTTAAAAAACGCTTTTATTGTAGCACAGTGCTTTCTCACTCAGGTGTAAGTTGCAGCTGTTGGATGAGGCCTGGGTATAACAGCGTGCCTTCAAGCTAAAGTTCACTTTAAGATAGAACAACTGACGATTTAGTGGAGGAAAAAAAACATGTGTTTAGATTTATTTTGGATTCAGGAGGGACATGTAGACGAGCAGCAACCTCTGGTGTTTAAAATGAAGCCGATGCTGAAGTGTAAAATCCTGCAGTTCCTGGAGTGTCCACTAGAGGCTGGCTGCAGAAGCACAGGAAGTCACATACACACCCATTCTAAAAAGCCTGTTTTTACAGCAGACATTAACATGTTTACAGCCTGGTTCAAAAAACCAAATAGGTCTGATTAGCTCATGTCTCGATCAGCACACACTGTACGGGGGGTGAATGTTTTGATGACTCATCAGTTTTGATGAAGGATAAGAGTTATTAACACACTCTTAACTAAAAGTGGTGAACTTTACTAAAACATTTTGTGTAAAGTGATTCCCTTATACCTCTTCAGTTTTTACATGAACTAAGAACCTTCACTGAATGCAGCAGACAAAACAAACACAAGTTCACTTTATTTAATCTACTTACCATCATGTGTTACTGTAACTCTTTTATTTCTTTTTATTTAATCATGCACATTTAGATTTGTAGTTTATGGTATCAAATACACGTCAACTAAATGAGAAGGGGGAAAATAAACTACACATTATTTCATCTCAAAGTTTTTTAATGAGGACAAAATATGATCTAACAGTGTTCAACAATATCTGAACATTCTTCAGACCTTTTCAATCTGGACTGAACTTGATAAACAGTTCTATAGAGAGTATATAGTTGAGATGCAGAATGCACATCCTGAATGTTGTCCATCCCAACTTGTCCCTCGATGATGATCCTCAGTGAGGCTGGACTGAAGATGAGAGCACCTTCATGCTCAACAAGGAGGATCCCAATGTCAATTTAGCAGAATGACTGTTCATCATCAGAGTCCTAACATCATTTTTATATATTTATATACTTTATTAATCCCGAGGGGAAATTCTGATTTTACACTCTGTTATTGAGAGACATGCTTCTCACACACACAGGCCTGAATCACACACATGCACAAACACGACCTGTGGACATGCATTAATGGAGAGATGTCAGAGTGCGGGGGCAGCCCACAGGAGGCGCCCCCTGAGCTGGTGGGGGTTCGGTGCCTTGCTCAAGGGCACCTCGGCAGTGCTCGAGTGCACCTCTCCAGCTACCAGACCAACTTCCATATTTTGATCCGCATCGGGTCCGGTTCCCAACCCAAGTCCCTACAGACTGAGCACTGAACTAAAATGTAAAATCATTTAACATTAACTTAAACTAGAATACAAAAGAAAGCTTTACCATGAAATGATCCCAGCTCCCATGTTTTAACCTGTAATGATTGAATACTTACACTTTTACTGCATCTTCACATCTGGAAAAAAAGAAACAGAAGAAAAGTGAGCTGACCTTAAACTTGTCCCACTGGTAATGACCTTTGTTGACTACTAGTATCAGTCATAGTATAAGGAGTAGCAGGACGTTTTTAAAGCACACCTTTTTTATCATGACATTACTCAGTGGAACAGAATTAAGTTAGCATTCACCACGTGGCAAACACACATGCTAAAACAAACTGTTCACTGACCGAGCTAACGTTAGCGCTTAGCTAACAGGTTTTGCAAACTTCTTTTGGGTAGCCAATTTTTAGAAAGTAAATATCTGCATGTAATTATTTCATACACTCACCTTCAACGTTGAATTGCAAAAGCAGCAGCCACGCTGAGCAGGAACAGAGGGACGTTGTGTGCACAGACACAGCTGCAGAACTCACCTGGGAACATGGACGCCGCTCTGCCTCTGATTGAGAGACATGAAGCTCCGAACATTAAACAGTGAGTGATGTCGTCTCTGATCACAGCACAGACTCCGAGCGCCATCTCCAACACGTGTTCTTACCGAGCTCTGAGAGCGCTCTCTGCTGCTTCAGCTCCGAGCTCACCACGTTCACTTATCAGCTGTGGATATTTACATGACTCGGTAGACAGTCTGTGTGCAGATGGCCTCATGGTGAGTTCCTGCCCCATGTATGGGGGCAATAGTCCTCCAAGAGGGCGGCCCAGGTTCATATCCGTCTTGTGGATTTATAACGACAATCTAATCAGACGGGGGTCTGTGTACCGAGATGAAGGATCAGGATTTATAAATCTGACCTGTTGGTGAAAGACTCTCCGTTAGTTCAGGGACAGTTCAACGATAAGAGAGGAAGATTCCTTCCTGTTTCCTCTGAGCAGACTTAAAGATTATATCTATCTCCACTTTATCATTCATTATTATTATTCTGTCTGTAAGAGATAACCTTCCCACTCTGTCCACGCCATACTTGACCTGCTCGTCCAGTTTGGGGACTTTTCTCTGCAGCTTTAAACGTCAGCAGATAAAACAAAGTGAACTGGTTGTGACCCACCTACAAACTTTGCATCTGTTGGCCGCGTACTCTCATCTTCACCCCCGTCCTCGGCCCAAAGCCCCCACCTGCACCCCCCCCAGATCAAAGCTGAGGAGGATCCTGAAACACAGGACAGGAATCAATAAGTGAATTAGACTCCACTTTCAGCTTCCTCTCAGGCCAGCCGCTCCCAAAACCAGCTGCCCGCCATAATGGAGCTGGAGGAGGGAGGAGGGCTCAGCGGCTTTAAGGTGGTGTGATATACTGCTCTGGCCGTGGGCGTCATGGCGGGGGGGGGGGGGTTGGGGCTGAACTCTCCAACCTCTGTCACACTGTCTTGATTACACATAAACATTGACAAAGTTTTGATTTATGTGTTTAATGTTGGAGTGTAATGGCGTCAGAGTGACAGAGTTGACCTGCAGTCTCTTACGGCCTCCTTCTCCTCTTCCTCGCCTGTCTGATCAAATAAAAGTCATTTCTTTCAATCTTCAGGACTCTTCGATAGTGTGGATCTCTAAAGGAATAATGTGTGATTTTTTGATCCAGTAGATGTCGCCCTTGAGCTCCAGCATAAAACCTAAACAAACTGCTGTTTGGCCACACCTCCTCAATACTGAAGCCTCCGCTCTCCTCCAGCAACACACCTTCACCCCCCTCCACTCTCGTTCGAACGAAGGAGTGAAGCGCAAGCGGCTGATATTGTCCTTTGCTCAAGCTGCAATCACCTGTGGCCTGTATTGTTGTGTTAGCATGTATTAGCAGGCTAATGTTAGCGCAAAGATCCACACAATCTACTATTTGTGTTTCCGTGGAAACGGCTGTCGATATAGTTTGAGTTCCTACTGAAGTTAAAATTCTGGTACATGACAACCTAACTCCGCCCCCCTGGCATCAGAGGTTTAAATGAATAAATACACCGGTTCAGAAAGCCGAACAGCTGATTGTCATTCCGACCCAGGTGATCAAAGTTTAATTAAAAATGATCAACACAAGAAGAGGCGGCGCCGTTAGCAGAGTCACGACACACAGCTGTGACAAACTGCTCGTGGTCACTTTACCTTTCTCTTTAATTATCCTCCATATGAGCCACACAAAGAGTTTCAACGGGGTCTGCATGAGTCTTAGGTTGTGTGTGGGGGGGAGGGGGGCGTGACCTTTTGTCTCATTCTGTGCGGTTAGAGTTAGGAGCAGAGCGACACAAAGACTCTCTTAAACAAAAGCTCCCTGCTGGCGTCTGTCGTAGGCGTTTCAGTTATTTGGTAGTTTTTTATAATGAGATGTTTCACAGGCCGGCGTGATGCGTTCGGTCTCAACGCGTAAACTTAGGGTTTAAAGATGGCGAAGGCTTTGACAGAGTTTTCACACTAAACAGAGATGATGATAAACATTATTTCTCTTTCCACGAGCGACACAGCTCGACAGCGCACTACTTAGAGCTGGACATTACCCGCAGTTTCCACAAAGTGCACGCTACTTCGACCCTCCGGGTCGTTCTATTCTGTTCAGCTTGATGCGTTCTTGCAGCGTGCTCCGACGAAAATAGACTTGCAGTATTTGAAACGGAGAAGAGCGTAGTGGCGCTGCTGGCACGCTCCGGAGAAAGGCTGTGGCGCTCGCTGTGGAAACACAAGCATTGACTAGAGTGGGAGTGAACGGCCCGGTAGGCCACGGCGTGCACGGAGTAAATGGATATTAGTCCGACTTCCTTTTTCTTTCTCTCCCTTTCTGTTATTTAAAAAGTCCTAAATTCTCGTGTTTCAGCTGTAAAATATCAGACAGGCTTTTTGTTTTGGCGACACATATTTTCATTTCTCAGCGAGTGTTAACAACAACCGTCAACATGGTGTCGTACATCAGCTGACTCTTTCTGTCGGTGTCTAAAATCTGCTGTGAATACAAATGGGACATTTGTATTATTCATATATCAGAGCAGCTGTGGACGTCGTGGTCATTCCTGTGACTCTTAATCTCACACTTTTGCACACATAAAAAAAATCAGGAAATTAAATATTTGTTGAGACAAAGCGTCGTCTCGACACACAGATCCTGAATCTGCCTCCTGTTCTCCGTCCTCTCATATCACCAGGAACACTCATTACTCATTACTCTGTGTTTGTGCTGCTGCCATGTTTCTCCCTCCGTTTGGCAGCCGCATGCGTGTGTTTGTGCCACGCTCTTAGCGGGGGTGTGATGTCATATCACAGTGCCATGTTCTGCCGCCACGACGGTGCATCTGCTGTTGATTTTGGTTTAACTACAGAACGCCACTCCAAGTCAGGCCTGAATTAACTGGATCATCACCGGCAGTGATCATGGGAATAAGACACGGGCGCATCACTGTTGTCGGGTAAAAACCTTGTATCCTATTAGTGCCATATTTTTATCCAGAGTGCGTTAAAATCTGATAACTCCATGACTCGAGTGTTTTAAGGCAACTCCGGTTTACCGTCTGCCGTATGGAAGCAGACTCTTCAGACCATATATGGACAAGGGGGAGGAGCTAGACACAGGTGAGGGGTTAGCTAATGCTGACACCCTGTAAACACGATGTGTCAGCTGAGCTTTGACTCACAGACTGAGATTCTGTAAAGACTGGAGATCTGTCAGGGTCAGGACTACAATGAGATTCCTTTAGAGATTGTTTCCCATCATGCACCTGGTGGAAATTAAACTACAACTTTTGAGCAGTAAACTGAGGTAGAGGAGGAACTGCTGGAGTTGTGGAGAGAGGCTCTCTGATGTGTCCTCCTCTTTGTACCACGAGAGAGAGGAGAAGGAGAAAAGGGGGACAGGAATCCCTGCGACCCTGGAGATCCAGAGAATAACGATGCAGTTCGTATTCACGGTTAGAAATGTGGACGTCATCGTGGCGATAAGGGCTGAAAACCCTGACGAGGTCTGAGGATTTTATACTCAAGGTGAATTTCAAGGGCTGCAGCATTTCTGTCCACCTTTTTCCTTCTCCACTCTGTCATGGTACAAAGAGGCCTCCCCCCCATGTTTACTAGTTTGCAGCTTCCTGATTGGTGCTGCAGAGACTGCTCCTATTGGTTGTTAACAATGTTCACGTCATTGAGCGACACAGTTTGCATAACTCTAAAGACCTGAGATAATATGACACATGTTTGATTTTAGCGCAACACCTAAAACGGCCTAACACCAAATGACCGAGATCAGGGAGAGCGCCTCAACTTTCAAGAATTGATTACACTCTTGTCTGTGACTTTGAAATCGCTTGAAAGGCGTTGCTTATAAGGCCGGCTTTGGTTATTAAAGCCATTAGCTGCTAATGAGCTAGTTAAGGAGCTAAGCTAACAGTCTTGGTTTGTTCCTCACAGATTCAGATTAGCTGCTAATTGTTGCTAACATGTCAATAAATAAAGCTCTAATGCGACTGGTTGTAAAAAGTGGAGCTCAGACGTGCTGGACGGTCTGTTAGTCCAATAAAGCTCACAGAGAGACAGATTATTAGTCTGATATTTACAGGAACAAATCTTTAAAAGGCTCCAACAGCAAAAACACGGCCCAGAGGTTAATAATAAAAGAGAAATGAGCTCTAGAGACCTAAACTGTTTTTATACCAGGCTGTAAACATGTTTATTTTAACATGGAGCTCTATGAGGACTGACTCACTGCAGGAGACAGACTCTAGTGGACACTGGAGGAACTGCAGCTGTAAAGTTGGACATTTTAACATGGGGCTCTATGGGGACTGACTCACTGCAGGAGACAGACTCTAGTGGACACTGGAGGAACTGCAGCTGTAAAGTTGGACATTTTAACATGGAGCTCTATGAGGACTGACTCACTGCAGGAGACAGACTCTAGTGGACACTGGAGGAACTGCAGCTGTAAAGTTGGACATTTTAACATGGAGCTCTATGAGGACTGACTCACTGCAGGAGACAGACTCTAGTGGACACTGGAGGAACTGCAGCTGTAAAGTTGGACATTTTAACATGGAGCTCTATGAGGACTGACTCACTGCAGGAGACAGACTCTAGTGGACACTGGAGGAACTGCAGCTGTAAAGTTGGACATTTTAACATGGGGCTCTATGGGGACTGACTCACTGCAGGAGACAGACTCTAGTGGACACTGGAGGAACTGCAGCTGTAAAGTTGGACATTTTAACATGGAGCTCTATGAGGACTGACTCACTGCAGGAGACAGACTCTAGTGGACACTGGAGGAACTGCAGCTGTAAAGTTGGACATTTTAACATGGAGCTCTATGAGGACTGACTCACTGCAGGAGACAGACTCTAGTGGACACTGGAGGAACTGCAGCTGTAAAGTTGGACATTTTAACATGGAGCTCTATGAGGACTGACTCACTGCAGGAGGCAGACTCTAGTGGACACTGGAGGAACTGCAGATTTTGTACAGATCGTCACTGAAGGCAAAATTCTTGCATTCACACATTTAGGTTAAAATGACTTTATTTTATATATTTTTTTACTCTGAGGATAAAAAAAGTCTTCATCCATGTCCTGTGTATCTGAGGGCCAAGCAGATCTTCACACAGTCATTGGGTAGTACAGATTTGCATTTTAGAGCGCAGCAGAAAATAAAGAATATGCAGCACACACACTTCTATTGTCTTTCATCCTGTCAGTGAGTTTTTCTTCCCCCCTGACTTCACAGTGAGGAGATATAACCGCTTCAGTGTGGCTGACATTTTGAACATGCAAACTGCTGATGATGTTCTTGTGATCTCTGGAGCAACAGATGCAGAGTGAGGAGAGGAGGCTGTGAGTAAATGTCTGTCAGCCTGCAGGTTTCTCTGCAGCTGGTTACTGTGAGCTCCTCTCTGCTGCCTCACAGCCTGATGTTTCTGAATGCATGAATTATACATGAAGAGAAACTATTGAATGCAAACACTCAGTGGAAATAATCTAACATCTTTCGGCTTCACACCTGTCACACTCAAACTTCAGCTTCTTTATCTGCAAATGTGAAAAATAACTAAACTGCTGGACTGACACCAAAGACTGTAGTCTCAGCGACCCATCGGTTTCTGAAGAGACATTTAACCCCATTTGTCGCCATATTGGAAATGTTGATTTAAACTAACATTCAGTGGACACAGTAACAAAGAGGTGAAGCTGGGGTGGGGCTGAAGCCTCCTGACAAACAGCTACATCAAATCAAAACTGATGAGTCATCAAAACATTCCCCCCCCGTACAGTGTGTGCTGATCGAGACATGAGCTAATCAGACCTGTTTGGTTTTTTGAACCAGGCTGTAAACATGTTAATGTCTGCTGTAAAAACAGGCTTTTTAGAATGGGTGTGTATGTGACTTCCTGTGCTTCTGCAGCCAGCCTCTAGTGGACACTGGAGGAACTGCAGGATTTTACTCTTCAGCATCGGCTTCATTTTTCAAGATCGGAGGTCGCTGATGATTGACATAAGTTATAGTTAGCCAGGGGGAAAACAATTTACAATATATTTAGATTTTAATGATCAATCAGTTTAGATATTAATCAGGGATTTGTGCGTTAGGTCGGTTAAACGGTTAAACGTCTCCCGTTTGTCGGCACCAGAATTACTAGTCTGTTAAACAAATTATTATGTTAGCCCCCGATGTTGGTCCCATGTTGTGCTCAAACTGCATCACAGCAGCCTGCCACTTGTTGGAGCTGTAGCCATAGACCGGCGGTATCTCTGGTTAACGGTCCTGCTCTCTTCGCTCTACAACACGGATGTATACAAGCACAGTGAACAGAGAGCGTCTCGTAGCAGCAGAGCGGTTTGTCAGATATCTATAACATGGAGATAAAGTTGTCTGTAAGCTGTGTCGCCTTAAACTGGAGTGATGAGTAACCACATTCAGCTCAGATATGAGGACGTTAACCTGCAGGGACAACTGAAGGCTGGAGGAGCTAGCAATGCTAACGTTAGCCATGCTCTGCAAACCAAATAACATTGTGGACATAAAAAGTCTCCATGTTGAATGTTTACTTACCTTCAGACGAGTCGGTGAGTCTGAATCTAAATTTCCGTTTTACTCACGAAGGACTCAGTCACCTGAACACATCATGAATATTATGGTTAAAATGAATATTTCTCTATAACATAAAATATAATTTCTACAGTTAAGATGAAAATGTTTAGGAGTTTAAAATGTTTGCAGCGGTCAGAAGGAACATTTAACAACCAACGTTACCTTGCTGTCGTTTCTGAGTTCTCAGGTCGTTTACACAAAACACATCTTTAACTCTGCACACCTGCCGAGGACTCCTCTCCTGCATGAGTCATACAGGAAGTTCATTCAGAGAGACATCTATAGTGCACACACTATACACACACACGCACACACACACACACACACGCACACACTATACACACACACACACACACACACACACACACACACACACGCACACACACACACGCACACACACACACACACACACACACACACACACACACACACACACACGCACACACTATACACACACACACACACACACACACACGCACACACACACACACACACACACACGCACACACACACACACACGCACACACACACACACACACAGAACAACAACAAAACACACACTCAAGCTGGGTTCTCTTTTCTTCTTCTGTGTGTGTGTGTGTGTGTGTGTGTGTGTGTGTGTGCGTGCGTGCGTGCGTGTGTAAATGTTGGCATACATTACATGTTGGTTTGTTGTGTTTGCTTTAGCTGCATGCTAACATAAGATTGTGAAATGTGTGTGTGTATGTATTGAGCGCCCTCACATATGTGTGTGTGTGTGTGTGTGTGTGTGTGTGTGTGTGTGTGCGTGTGTGTGTATGTGTGTTTTGTGTGTGTTGGTCTCATTGTACGATCAACCCGTTCAGTGTCAGTTTGACTCATTTAGGTAAGGGTTAGGGTTAGTGCTTCACACAAGAAGCATCATGACAGAGGAAAGAAAAGAAACATTCAAACAGAACATTTAAAAATCACTGAAACAAACAATATTCTTATTAAATCTGAAAATATGTTCAAATAAAAAATAAAATTCATTGAAATAAAATATAAAATGTTATATAATAAGCATAAAAGTGACAGTGCGGAGTGAGATATTAAAATCTTCTTAAAGGGATACTTCACCCGTTGAAACATGAATCTGTAGTGACATTGGGTCATATATGTCGTAGAAATGTGAAATACATTTTGAAGTTGGAGCCTTCTTGACCGAGAAAAGGCAGAAAGTGTATTTTTGCCTTTTCTCGGCAAAGACAACAACTCCCAGAATGCACAGCACGGCAGGACACTCCCGCTGAAGGAGAGGTGCATTCATGTGGTATCGGAAAAATGAGATTCCGAGTTGTAAAATGCAAATGAAACACCTGCTCAAGTCGGTTTAGTGTTTTGTTAACATACTTTTTATTCAGGCACGTATTGCACATCAACTTTTTGCTTAAATATAACTTGACTATAAGATTTCTCCAAGTTGGGAAGTCGGAAGAACGACTTCCCAACTCAGAAACTTGGATCACCCGAGCAGCACCTGAATGCAGCATTACTCGCAGACATTTAATAATAATAATACGGCCGTTTCCTCAACTGATTCAGAGATTTCTTACAGAAGGAATTGGCATCTTGGAAATTCCTGGCAGAAAACAGACTCTATGTCTGTGTCCATAGGCAAACAGTGACAGCACCGACAACACAAGTCTGCCCCGGCTCCTTCTTTTCTTTCACAGCCGCGGACCTAGCATGCTAGGCTAGCTAGCCTGCCTGTCGGCACCAGCAGCCAGCTCGCCGCTATATTGCGGCTCGTAGAAAGAGCCACGAACATCCGATTCGAGCACAAGACCTTCAAAATCCCCTTCAGTCATATCAGTTTGAAGTTGAAACATATGTTTTTCGCAATTCTCGGTCCATATTAGCTTATCCATAGAGACACCCAGCTTGAGCCCAGCTCAGGCTCACTGTACAGCCGCTGTCTGTCTGCAGAAGCCGCCTGGCAGATATTGCGGCTCGTAGAAAGAGCCACAAACATCCGATTCGAGCACAAAACCTTTAAAATCCCCTTCATCCATATCAGTTTGTAGTTGACTTTCCGCCATTGTCGGTTTTACTCAGCTTTCTCCACAGAGCCTGTTAGCACAGCTTCCAACTAAGCAATATGGCGGATGTTAAGTTTCGTTTTTGGGAGTGAGGTCCCGCCCATTGATCTGTGATTGGTCTGTAGCTTCAGTGGTTGAAAACATGAGGAACTAGCAATGTAGTTTCACCCCTGCTAACCACAACAGCCGCCAATGACGTAATATGACGATTTTTGCGTCACTGGAGGCTGTTTGTCAGAAAATAAATTACAGATATTTCTCATCTCAGGGGGAAATGAGGGCTGGATGCAAGACCATTCAATAAAACCACAAGTTTACTACTGATACAAAGCTTAATGCAAATGGGTGAAGTATCCCTTTAAAGTTGTTTAGTTAAAGGCAGCTGTGAACAGGTGAGTCTTTCACCTGGATTATAAAGAGCTGAGAGTTTCAGCAGACCTGCAGCTTTCTGGGAGTTTGTTCCAGATATAAGGAGCATAGAAACTGAACGCTGCTTCTTCTCTGTGTTTGGTTCTGACTCTGTTCCAGATATAAGGAGCGTAGAAACTGAACGCTGCTTCTTCTCCGTGTTTGGTTCTGACTCTGTTCCAGATATAAGGAGCGTAGAAACTGAACGCTGCTTCTTCTCTGTGTTTGGTTCTGACTCTGTTCCAGATATAAGGAGCATAGAAACTGAACGCTGCTTCTTCTCCGTGTTTGGTTCTGACTCTGTTCCAGATATAAGGAGCGTAGAAACTGAACGCTGCTTCTTCTCCGTGTTTGGTTCTGACTCTGTTCCAGATATAAGGAGCGTAGAAACTGAACGCTGCTTCTTCTCCGTGTTTGGTTCTGACTCTGTTCCAGATATAAGGAGCGTAGAAACTGAACGCTGCTTCTTCTCCGTGTTTGGTTCTGACTCTGTTCCAGATATAAGGAGCGTAGAAACTGAACGCTGCTTCTTCTCCGTGTTTGGTTCTGACTCTGTTCCAGATATAAGGAGCGTAGAAACTGAACGCTGCTTCTCCATGTTTGGTTCTGACTCTGTTCCAGATATAAGGAGCGTAGAACTGAACGCTGCTTCTCTGTGTTTGGTTCTGACTCTGTTCCAGATATAAGGAGCGTAGAAACTGAACGCTGCTTCTTCTCCGTGTTTGGTTCTGACTCTGTTCCAGATATAAGGAGCGTAGAAACTGAACGCTGCTTCTTCTCCGTGTTTGGTTCTGACTCTGTTCCAGATATAAGGAGCGTAGAAACTGAACGCTGCTTCTTCTCCGTGTTTGGTTCTGACTCTGTTCCAGATATAAGGAGCATAGAAACTGAACGCTGCTTCTTCTCCGTGTTTGGTTCTGACTCTGTTCCAGATATAAGGAGCGTAGAAACTGAACGCTGCTTCTTCTCCGTGTTTGGTTCTGACTCTGTTCCAGATATAAGGAGCGTAGAAACTGAACGCTGCTTCTCCGTGTTTGGTTCTGACTCTGTTCCAGATATAAGGAGCGTAGAAACTGAACGCTGCTTCTTCTCCATGTTTGGTTCTGACTCTGTTCCAGATATAAGGAGCGTAGAAACTGAACGCTGCTTCTTCTCCATGTTTGGTTCTGACTCTGTTCCAGATATAAGGAGCATAGAAACTGAATGCTGCTTCTCCGTGTTTGGTTCTGACTCTGTTCCAGATATAAGGAGCGTAGAAACTGAACGCTGCTTCTTCTCCGTGTTTGGTTCTGACTCTGTTCCAGATATAAGGAGCATAGAAACTGAACGCTGCTTCTTCTCCATGTTTGGTTCTGACTCTGTTCCAGATATAAGGAGCATAGAAACTGAACGCTGCTTCTTCTCCGTGTTTGGTTCTGACTCTGTTCCAGATATAAGGAGCGTAGAAACTGAACGCTGCTTCTTCTCCATGTTTGGTTCTGACTCTGTTCCAGATATAAGGAGCGTAGAAACTGAACGCTGCTTCTTCTCCGTGTTTGGTTCTGACTCTGTTCCAGATATAAGGAGCGTAGAAACTGAACGCTGCTTCTTCTCCGTGTTTGGTTCTGACTCTGTTCCAGATATAAGGAGCGTAGAAACTGAACGCTGCTTCTTCTCCGTGTTTGGTTCTGACTCTGTTCCAGATATAAGGAGTGTAGAAACTGAACGCTGCTTCTCCGTGTTTGGTTCTGACTCTGTTCCAGATATAAGGAGCGTAGAAACTGAACGCTGCTTCTCCGTGTTTGGTTCTGACTCTGTTCCAGATATAAGGAGCGTAGAAACTGAACGCTGCTTCTTCTCCGTGTTTGGTTCTGACTCTGTTCCAGATATAAGGAGCGTAGAAACTGAACGCTGCTTCTCCGTGTTTGGTTCTGACTCTGTTCCAGATATAAGGAGCGTAGAAACTGAATGCTGCTTCTCCGTGTTTGGTTCTGACTCTGTTCCAGATATAAGGAGCGTAGAAACTGAACGCTGCTTCTCCGTGTTTGGTTCTGACTCTGTTCCAGATATAAGGAGCGTAGAAACTGAATGCTGCTTCTCCGTGTTTGGTTCTGACTCTGTTCCAGATATAAGGAGCGTAGAAACTGAATGCTGCTTCTCCGTGTTTGGTTCTGACTCTGTTCCAGATATAAGGAGCGTAGAAACTGAATGCTGCTTCTCCGTGTTTGGTTCTGACTCTGTTCCAGATATAAGGAGCGTAGAAACTGAACGCTGCTTCTCCGTGTTTGGTTCTGACTCTGTTCCAGATATAAGGAGCGTAGAAACTGAATGCTGCTTCTCCGTGTTTGGTTCTGACTCTGTTCCAGATATAAGGAGCGTAGAAACTGAACGCTGCTTCTCCGTGTTTGGTTCTGACTCTGTTCCAGATATAAGGAGCATAGAAACTGAACGCTGCTTCTCGGTGTTTGGTTCTGACTCTGTTCCAGATATAAGGAGCATAGAAACTGAACGCTGCTTCTCGGTGTTTGGTTCTGACTCTGTTCCAGATATAAGGAGCGTAGAAACTGAACGCTGCTTCTCGGTGTTTGGTTCTGACTCTGTTCCAGGTATAAGGAGCGTAGAAACTGAACGCTGCTTCTCCGTGTTTGGTTCTGACTCTGTTCCAGATATATGTTCCTTATCCCCTTAAACGCCAACCAGGTCATCCCCCTCCTCCCCCCACCTGGAGTTCACTGACCAGATGAAGGAGCTGGTCAATGTTGGATTGAAATGTACCCCCCGTCCTTCTCCCATTTTCTCTCCCATTAACACCCCATGGCGCCCACCTCCGCCTGTTCCTGACTCAGCATGTGACAGAGCCCACACACAACAGAGGACACACTCTGGACTTAATCATCTCCAAGGTTGTTGTTTCAGATGTTGCCCTCTCTGATCACTCCTGTGTTTTATTCCGGCTTCCTCCCACAGTCCAAAGACATGCTGGTTAGGTTAACTGGTGACTCTAAATTGTCCGTAGGTGTGAATGTGAGTGTGGCTGGTTGTCTGTCTCTACATGTCAGCCCTGTGATTGACTAGCGACCAGTCCAGGGTGTAACCCCGCCTCTTCCCTGATGACAGCTGGGATCGGCTCCAGCCCCCTGCGACCCAGAACGGGAAAAAGCGTTATAGATAATGGATGGATGGATTGTGTTTGAATCCATACACAGGTGAAAGCAATAAGGATGGTGCAACACAAGCACAGACAAGAATGCTACACAAGATGGTCAAAGAGACACGAGTGACTAAGTCAAACAGGAAGTGAGTTACAAAGTCAAACAGGAAGTGAGTGACATAGTCAAACAGGAAGTGAGTGACATAGTCAAACAGGAAGTGAGCGACAAAGTCAAACAGGAAGTGAGTGACAATGTCAAACAGGAAGTAAGTGACAAAGTCAAACAGGAAGTGAGTGACAAAGTCAAACAGGAAGTGAGTGACAATGTCAAACAGGAAGTGAGTGACAAAGTCAAACAGGAAGTGAGTGACAATGTCAAACAGGAAGTGAGTGACAAAGTCAAACAGGAAGTGAGTGACAATGTCAAACAGGAAGTGAGTGACAAAGTCAAACAGGAAGTGAGTGACAAAGTCAAACAGGACATTAAAACAACAAATTTAAAGGGGACATATTATGAAAATCCACTGTTACAGTGTTGTTGTTGTTGAACATATATTTGGTAACCTGAGGGTCTACTGACCCACAACATGTGAAATAAATCCATCCAGTCCTTTGTTTGTGGTCTGCAGAAGTCTTACCACACAGAGAAAAATGCTCCGTTTCAAATGTTCTCAGTTTGTGACATCACAAGTTGGATTCTGGTAAAAAAATATCCTCCCCTCCCCTGGTATCTCCACCCATGGACTCCACCCCCAGCCTAGAGCAAAACTTTTGCACAGGTCTGCCATTTTTATTCTCACTACAGAGGAGTGATGTCTACTGTGAAACTCAGGGGGGGGGTCATTTCATTTAAAGAGACACACACACCAAAACGGAGCGTTCTGAGAGAGCTGGTTTCTACAGGGTCACAAACCTCCTCTGCTGCTTGATTCATGTTATATTTGGACCAAAGCACAGATGTTTCATTTAGACCACAGAGGACTGTTTGAAAAGATGGAGGAGGGGGAGAATATGTCGTGTTTAAGAGACTTCTTTCCGTGGATTGTTTTGATAATTTATTCCTCCAGAGTCTGAGATTAAAGCTGCGTCTTTGAAAATTCTTTAACCGACCTAAGAGTGACGTAAATAACCAATCAGAATCAGGTATTTTACACAGACGTGGACAAACAAGTAAATAAATAACTGTACTTAAAAAACACTTTTTAAAATAAGGCAACAGTTTTTATTTCACACAAGCCCCTCTCTCCTCGATGTATCTCCACCCATCGCCCCCCTAAAGCACGCCAAACGCACTATAGTGCTTGCCATATTACTACAGTTTAAATTAGCATCGAACTCCTGATGCACAGTGTGTGTTGTGTGTGCAGATGTGTATCTGTATTCTGCTCTTGTTGATCCTGCTGATGGTTCAGTGGAGGATCCAGAGCTGCGATTGTTTCTGTCCCTCCACATACAGACCTCTATTAACATTTCCATTAATACTGGATCACAGATGGAAATCATCGTCTCAGCCCAAGCATGCTTTTAGATTCTGAAGAATGTTTTTATTCAGCGGCAAGAGAAAGAGGAGGAACGAGTTCTGACGGAGGAGGATCGTGTCTCTCTCTTTGCTCCTCTGCTCACTAACTTTAAAGAGAAGGAGGAGAGAGGAAAGGAAGGAGGACGGTCCAACAGTCGGAATAAAAGAGGGGGGGGGGGGGGGGGGCGGGAGGAGAAAATAAGTATATTTGTCTCATTTGCATTCAGGCCTCTCAGCTCCTCAAACTTTCAATCTTGCAGTTGCGATCCCGGCGCTCGTACTTGACAGACGAGAGACAAGCTGCGAGGAATACCAAGTGGCTCTGCATGTTCATATTAGCACGCAATGTATAGCCGCCTATATGCACACACACACACACACACACACACACACACACACACACACACACACACACACACACACACACACACAGGGGAACAAAGCACTTACATGCAATCACACTCTTCCACACACATATATCCTGATTCCATTACCCGACTGCTTGTCACTCACAAACGCACACATTAACATTCATGCTCACACACACCTCCCCTCTCAGATAATCACTTGAATGCACAAACATACATAACAAACATACATACAGACACACATAAACATTCACACGTAAACAGATGCAAATTCCTCCTCAGTCGCACAAAGGCACACACACAAACATAAACTGTTCACACAGCAGCCGAAGCCTCTATAGAGACACAAACACACCGATTTAAACAGGAACGCACACAACGCTGCAGCGGACCAAACACTGAACTCCATGTTCAAACATCAACACACACACAGAAACATCAACACACACACACACACACACACACACACACACACACACACACACACACACACACACACACACACACACACACACACACACACACACACACACATTGTACCAAATGATTTGTTTCCCCTCCTCTCTGATGCTTATGAATAAAACAGAGATCTCGGGGGAACTCTTTGCTTCACATAAATAAGAATTTAGATAGAAAATTGCATTATTAATCTGCGGCTTCTGGCTTGGTTTACGTCTGTAAAGAATTCATTCAGAGCTCCGAGTGTGCAGGAGACGAGCCTGAAGGCCAAAAAGCCCCGCATCGCTAACCCATGTCTCCAAGTCAAAGCGTCCGCCTCTAATTTGGAGCGAAGCGATTTGTGAACAAGTTTAGGTAAAAGTTTTGGACGGTGACATGAAGATGGTCGAGCAGTTTTAACCACATACAGCGAGCCTTCACCAGCGTCGCATTTACAAGCAAACATCTGAAGTCTGTTGCTTCAGCGTTTGCAGAAGACGATTTCAAACGTCAGTAGATCTTTGCAGACTGCAATTCCACAACAGCACCGCAACGAAGCTCCGCCCTCATCACGCCGTAAGACATTTATATTGATTCTGTAAGAGCGTGATGTTGGTGTCCCATTTTAAGGCGATGTGGAAGCATGAGAGAGCACGGTTCAGCTGAGCTCCACACACACACAGTCAGACACACACACACACAGCGCTGCTCTCCCCCGCTGGCTCAGCTGATCCCGTCTCTCCTCTGTAACGCCTCTGTTACTACCTCTGAAGACGCTACAGAAGGTGGGTCACTTCGTCCCCCAATTGCGCTTCACGACATTCAGATTGAAGGCGAAACGTCACAGGGCGTAATATCACGCCTTGAAACGGCGCTCTGAACAGGGCTTGTGATTGGCTCTACATTAAGGTGGTCAACATCCTGATACTTTAATACTTTTTGATACGTGTTTTAAAAGGACCATAAAACTGTTTGATTTCAAAGGTCGACAGTATCGATCCTAAAAAATCTCCAGATCTTCACTTGCATTTTTAAATGGAAGCTGCCGCGAGAGAAAAAGAGAGCACTGTCTAAATTGTACGGATACGTTGGGAGCGCTTACATGAAGCGTTTGTGAGCTGAGAGGAAAAGCGCTGCACGTCCGTCCTCTCTATGACAACGGTCTGTTGACAACGGCCGCTGTATGACCGACACGGCTCCGTTACTTTTTACTGCATGTTTTATATTTGAGATCGTTTATTTCCCGATTAAGACACAGAGCGAGGAGGATGTGGGTACAAGGTACTATCTTTAGGCGGCAAAACTACGGGGAGTATCATACATTTGGAAAAGAGTGCCGGTGACTTCAACAGCACAGCGGAGCGTTCAGAAAAAAAGACGCTGGGCACAGTGTTTTATCTCCGGGCGGCTGCTTACTGCTGTGAAAGCTCTCTTCACATTGAAAACAATTGAAGAAAGACGCCAGGCTCAGAAAGAAACGCCAGGTGGACAAAGGGGCAAGTTTGGGTTCATGCTGCAGACTGTGACTCCCAGGCGGAGGAAGTGTGATGAACAGAACATCACGAGGACTCATTCAGTCTGAGTGAACCTTTCTCTCTGATATCTGCAGATCCAATCAAACTGCAGACTTCTAACTAAAACAACCTTCTGCACATTCTGATATAAACGACTTCTGAGCAGGTGAAACCTTTACACTCACACACTTCGTTTAGAAAGGCCTTCCCTCTTTTAACAGAGGTTTGTGATGATCTGCAGCTTAGATGTGAAGAATCAAAGTTTCATATTTTCTCTTGGCTAAAATCGTTAATTGGATCCTGAACACGGCTTTCAAAGCGTCCGTCTCTCCGCCTCTTCATCAATCCTCCTCTTTTGTTTCTCTCTCTGAAGGGAGATGAAGAGAAGCCGTCTCCGTCTCCTACAGCACACAGGTCTGCGTGGCCTTGGCTCCCTGGGGCCCCCATAAAGAACATGTCAGAGAGAGAGAGAGAGAGAGAGAGAGAGAGAGCATCTCCATTTATACGTCTCACACGAGTGCTGCCACACTTTAACGACTCACAGTCCTATTGGAGCATAAAACTATACTGCCTTCATATATGTGGAGAAACACACACACACACACACACTCACACACACACACACACACACACACACACACACACACACACTGAAAGAGACACACACACACATACACACACACACACACACACACACACACACACATATTGAAAGAGACACACACACATACACACACACTCACTCACTCACACACACACACACACTCACTCTCTCACACACACACACACACACACACACACACTCACACACACACACACTCACGCACACACACACACACACACACACTCACACACACACACACTCACGCACACACACACACACACACACTCACACACACATACACACACACATACTGAAAGAGACACACACACACACACACACACACACTGAAAGACACATAGCAGAGCAGGTTTTGTTTTGGACGTTTCATATTCAAACTCGTCTGTTTGAAGCTTTTTGATTCTGAGAAACAGGAAACACACAAATGTAAACAGCTGATGCACGCTGCCCCAGATGTTCCTGTAAATCATCATCACAGACGGCGTTCTGGTGAAGAGGAGTTCTGGATGCACGTACTGACCAAAGTCCTCATTAAGTTTTCTGTTTCTGTGCAGCTGAGAGAGTCTGCAGGAGTTTGTCTGCATGTTTTGATGAAGTGTTCATTCTTTGAAAATAAATGGACATAATGTTATTAAAATGCAGATTGGTAAACCTCCTCCTCCTTCCTGTGGTGAGAAGTGAAGCTACCCGATAAAGTTTGTATAACGATGCAGACTAATCTGAAACTTAAGCAGTATAGTGCGTGTGTGTGTGTGTGTGTGTGTGTGTGTGTGTGTGTGTGTGTGTGTGTGCGTGTGTGTGTGTGTGTGTGTGTGTGTGTGCAGTAAGTGTGAATACTCTGCGGCCCCCTCAGTGTGTGTTCAGAGGGGGGTGGGGGTGCGTTCACAGACAGTAGTGTTCTTCATTAAGACACACAAAGGGCCGGGCAGGTGCTCGCTCTCTGTCTTTGTCTCTGAGCTGTTTGTTTGTCCAACTCTCAGAGAAACTCTCTCTCTCTCTCTCTCTCTCTCTCTCTCTCTCTCTCTCTCTCTCTCTCTCTGAGCCCTCAGGGGAAACAAAGAGCACACACACAAAGCACACACTGCGCTGCATCCTGACACAAACAAAGCCCACATACACACGTCAGGCCGGCATGGCTCGGCACGGCACAGCCTGGAATGGAACGGAATGGCAGGTGTTCCATGGAGAGGAACGCCGTGAGCAGAGGCAGAGCCGACGTGAACCATTAACATGCACACAATGATACACAAGACGTGTAGGAAGTGTGCAAGCATGTACTGCACGGCACCTGTCGGGGTCAGAGGTCACACTTTATGATGACCTCTGACCTCAGAAGATGCTTCAGTTATCAGACAGCTAAAATCAGAACTACTTTAATGACCCTCGGCCGTACAGACGATCTTATAAACAATGTGTTATACGGATAAAATAAGATTTATAAATATGAAGTAACAGAGGTTCAGAGTATTTACAGAAATATTAAAACTATAAGAACAAAAGCACAGGCAGCTGAAGATGTTAACTATATAAATATACAACATGCACACATTTGAACAGCGGATATAAATCACAGATTATTTACACATGAGGCTCAAAGAAGGCGATCCATGCATCTCCACCGGTACATGAAATCATTCTTCTAAACAAACACTGAGTATGTCTCACTCCTCTACACTAGGTGGCGATATGCCCTCTTTCAGCTCGTTATTATCGGACCTTCTTCCTGTTGACCATACTACGCCACCAACCAGGGGCGTGTCCAGACGTTTTTAACTGGGGTGGCCCACCTGGGGCGCTGACTTATGCAGGGGTGGCCTGACGATGTGGGCGCACGCACCTTTTCTATGTACCTGTAAGAAACACAACTTTGATTCTTTAAGGGCTCAAAAACAAAGATGTGCAAAGTCACATTTTGAAGTAGTTAGAAAATGAAATGCAAACTCTTGAACACTGTCTGACTTCCAAAAATACATCCATCCATTTCCTCCCGCTTATCCGAGGTCTGGTCGCTGTGGCTGCAAGCGCAGTAAGTCAACCCAGAAGTCCCTCTCCCCAGCAACGTTTTCCAGCTCTTCCTGGGAGATTCTGAGGCATCCCCATACGGGATATCTAATCCCTCCAGTGAAATCTGGGTCTACCCCGGGGTCTCCTCCCAGTTGGGCATGCCTAGAAAACCTCCAAAGCAAGGCGTCCAGGAGGATCCTGATCAGATGCCTGAACCACCTCAACTGGCTCCTCTCGATGTGAAGCAGTAGCGGCTCTACTCCGAGGTCCACACGAATGTCTGAGCTCCTCCCCCTCTCTCTAAGGCTGAGCCCAGACACCCTCCCGAGGAAACTCATTTCAGCCACTTGTGTCAGCGATCTTATTCTTTCGGTCACTACCCAAAGCTCGTGACCACAGGTAAATGGTAAATGGACTCATATAGCGCTTTTCTAGTCTTCTGAATGCTCAAAGCGCTTTCACACCGCATGTCACTTCTTCCCATTCACACACGATGGCAGAGGTTGCTGTGTAGTGAGACCATCAGAAGTAACTAATCCCATTCATACACATTTATACACCGCCGACGAAGCAGCGGGAGCAATTCAGGGTTAAGTGTCTTGCCCAAGGACCAGGCGTGGAGCCATGACTCATTGCAGAGGGGGCGGGGACCTATATAGTGGGCCCTTACAGTCTATAGGCTATAGCATATTTTGTAGCCTATAAAGCATAGTAAAGTATAGTATATACGGTATATTATAGTATGGTTTAGTATCAGCTGTAAGGAGATGCAAGACCGATCCAAAGGGAAATTTATGGAGACGGAAGGGCGGGACAGAGAAATGCGGATTACAATGACTTCTATTTCAGCACCATGAACAGGGACATGATTCATCATTAAAACAGAGACCTGCTGATATTTAAGCAAAACAAGTCCTGATATGTCTGTGCACATATTTGACAAATTCTTTGCTATGAAACAAGTAACAAGCAGACTTAACTAGCTGGGCGGGAAACCAAATATAGAAGGCAACTGACAGTTTGACATTCAGTGATGTTGGACGCCCATACAGCCACGCAGGCTATACAATATAACCACACAAAACGGGTAATCACATGTAATCCGTCTGGCCTTAATGGCCAATGTCCAAAAAACACGCCAAACGTCCCGCTGATCTTATAGCAGCACCATCCTCCTCTTCTTCATCCTCACAACCCTTTCAGCCACCTTGTTCTTATTAAAGGCTATATCCCTCTCTGTTGACAGTAAAGGTGAGCTCTGAGCTCTGAGCGTCTAAGCGTCTGAGCTCTGAGCTCTGAGCGTCTGAGCGTCTGAGCTCTGAGCTCTGAGCGCTGAGCGTCTGAGCGTCTGAGCTCTGAGCGTCTGAGCTCTGAGCGTCTGAGCGTCTGAGCTCTGAGCTCTGAGCTCTGAGCGTCTGAGCTCTGAGCGTCTGAGCGCTGAGCGTCTGAGCGTCTGAGCTCTGAGCGTCTGAGCTCTGAGCGTCTGAGCGTCTGAGCGTCTGAGCTCTGAGCGTCTGAGCTCTGAGCGTCTGAGCGCTGAGCTCTGAGCGTCTGAGCGTCTGAGCGTCTGAGCCCTGAGCGTCTGAGCGTCTGAGCGTCTGAGCTCTGAGCGTCTGAGCGTCTGAGCGTCTGAGCTCTGAGCGTCTGAGCGCTGAGCTCTGAGCGTCTGAGCGTCTGAGCCCTGAGCGTCTGAGCGTCTGAGCGTCTGAGCTCTGAGCTCTGAGCGTCTGAGCTCTGAGCGTCTGAGCTCTGAGCTCTGAGCGTCTGAGCGTCTGAGCGTCTGAGCTCTGAGCTCTGAGCGTCTGAGCTCTGAGCGTCTGAGCTCTGAGCGCTGAGCGCTGAGCGTCTGAGCGTCTGAGCTCTGAGCGTCTGAGCTCTGAGCGTCTGAGCGTCTGAGCTCTGAGCGTCTGAGCGTCTGAGCTCTGAGCGTCTGAGCGTCTGAGCTCTGAGCGTCTGAGCGTCTGAGCGTCTGAGCTCTGAGCGTCTGAGCTCTGAGCGTCTGAGCTCTGAGCGTCTGAGCTCTGAGCGTCTGAGCGTCTGAGCGTCTGAGTGTGAGCGTCTGAGCGTCTGAGCTCTGAGCTCTGAGCTCTGAGCGTCTGAGCTCTGAGCGTCTGAGCGTCTGAGTGTGAGCGTCTGAGCGTCTGAGCTCTGAGCGTCTGAGCTCTGAGCGTCTGAGCTCTGAGCGTCTGAGCTCTGAGCGTCTGAGCGTCTGAGCTCTGAGCGTCTGAGCGTCTGAGCTCTGAGCGTCTGAGCTCTGAGCGTCTGAGCTCTGAGCGTCTGAGCTCTGAGCGTCTGAGCTCTGAGCGTCTGAGCGTCTGAGCGTCTGAGCGTCTGAGCTCTGAGCGTCTGGCCTCGTCATGCCCGCAGAAAGTTTCTAGTTCACTTCAAGCTGCTGAAGCTGAGAGAGCGGCTGTGAGAGATTAACATCGGTAATGAAGATTTTTAAAATGATTTGAGAAATGCTGTGAGCTGGACTTTTTATTAAATTTTGTTTGTTACACTTTTAATGTCACGAAAAACAGCGAGGGAACGATAAATAAAGCAGACAGACGAGAGGTTTTTAAAACGCCAG
>CM036547.1:547531-565031 GCA_020745685.1 Tautogolabrus adspersus | reverse complement strand
ACAAAAAACAACAACAACTGTGATTTAATAGAAACAGCCAGAGTTCAGGCTGCTAAAGGACGAGTTCACCGTTTCTCTGACGTGTTCAGAAGTCACACATCTCTCTGGCTGCAGCTCAGTTAAGACGACGACTAGAAGTAACAGAAAGATGGACCTTTATTCAAACCAAAGAAGAGGAAAAGTTTAGACACCGTGTGAAACATGAATAAAATCGTCTAGCTCTGACTTCAGACTAAGAGACCAGCTCAGATTTAACCTGAGGATCGACGGGCGCCCTGTGCACAGCCGGGCTGCTCAGTCGGGGTGCAGCTAGAGCAGGAACAGATCCTGCGCACACCAGCATCGTTCAGCCTGACTTTAGAGTTGAATGCATGGGGGGGGGCCAAAGCCTAGCGGTCATGACGTGGCCCAATGCAAAGAGGAAATAGTCCTCTATGCCTGTCTCTCTTCAACTGTTCCCATCTAATTAAGGCCCAAAAAGTATCTTTAAAAATATGAATGAATTATTCTGAATGATTTAGTGATCATGAAAGAGCTGCAGGAGAAAAATCACAATAGAGTTCTGAAAGCTGGAGAGAGAGGAGATACGGAGAGTCAGGTTTAGAATAACGGACAGGACAGTGTAAGTAAGCCATTAAAGACTTATTCAGATCAAATAAGAAGAAGTCCGAATTATTTTGATGAGAATTTGAAACTTTGATAATAAAGAACAGAAGCAGATCGGAGTCCATGTGAAGTAATGTGTGTCTAATGTGAGCTGACAGATATGGGTTTGATCCTGCTGCACGCTTGTTAGAGAGAAAGAGAGAGCCGGGCTGGGGGCGAGAGAGGGAGAGAGAGTGGAGGGTAGAGAGAGGGGGTGGGGGTTAAAGTCATATGTTATGTCCGACTGTGTGTGTGTGTGTGTGTGTAAAGCGGGGTACACTCTACAAGATGATCAGCTGATTTCGGGCCCTTCTGTCTTGATTCTTGAAGTCGGGTTTCAGATGATCCTGTGAGGTGTGTTAAGAGGGATCCCATCCGTCGGGCCTCCTCTACATCAGATCCTAAATATCAAACATCTGGTGACATTTTTAGGATTGGATCTCCCGTTGTTTGGGGTGAGACCCGAGGACAGTGGAGAGCGAACTCTGTGGATTGTCATGTGGAACGAAACGATAGCCAATCAGTAAGCGAGCTGAGCTGCCTGAAGAAGGAAGAATAACGACCACAGTAGATCCATTTGGACTCTCCTCCAGCTCGGGCTTGACTCGGTCTTGATCCCTTAATTTCTTGGCCTTGTCTTGGTCCTGGAGCACTCTGGTCTTGGTCTCAGTGTGGTCTTGACTACAACACTAACAATAACTCTTAACCATCACATATCTGTCCCTCCTGTCGTCCTCCGTGTTTGCTTCCTCTGACGTCTCGTGTGACGGAGAGAGATTCAGTGAGATGTCCAGAGTTCAGATTCATATGGGGGGTGGATCCATTCTAAATTCATGCGCACCAGTCTCTCAAACGCGTACCCTGCGCCTGCAAAGACCTCTGTGATCTGACCAACGTCTGACACTACACCTACAATTTCCATAGACTTATAACGGTTACACGGGCACAATGCACAAGTCGCGTCCACGTGTGTGTATGATGTGCGTTAACACGTTCGCTGACGCCACACCTAACGCCACACTTTAAAGTGTTTGCACACACACGCCACACCTGGATGACACCTAACAAAAATAATATGTCAGTCACACGTAGAAGCAGGTGTGGCGTGAGTGAAGCTACAGTGGTCAGGCGCGCTTCACTATCGAGCACCGTCTACGTGACATGTAACACTTAGAAAAAATTGTCAGGCGCTTAGGCGTGTACGCGCGTGCAGCTCAGTAAGCTGTGCAGTGCAGCGAGTATGTGCGAAGCAGTATGTCACCACATGTGCTGCTACGCCTGAGAGTTTTTCTAGCGAACCCCTCTCTCTCTCTCTCTCTCTCTCTCTCTCTCTCTCTCTCTCTCTCTCTCTCTCTCTCTCTCTCTCTCTCTCTCTCTCTCTCTCTCTCTCTCTCTCTCTCTCGCTCTCTCTCCTCTCTCTCTCTCTCTCTCTGTCTCTCTCTCTCTGTCTCTCTCTCTCTCTCTCTCTCTCTCTCTCTCTCTCTCTCTCTGCTCTCTCTCTCTCTCTCCCTCTCTCTCTCTCTCTCTCTCTCTCTCTCTCTGTCTCTCTCTCTGCGCTCTTCTAAGGCTTATCCAGAGAAAGAACAGGATAGTCACCGTTTCTTATTAAATATTCAAAGTAAATGTTTATATTGTGTTCTATGTTTAAGAATATAGATAAACTATAACTCGTTTTCTGTCAAACAGGATTCTTTAATGTAAATATGATCAGATTCTCTTCCACGTCTCCTCTCCGGCGACGCATGAAACAAAGATATTCATCCTCCTGATCCCCATGAGATCTTTTTCTCTTTCTTTCTGGTATAGCAGCGATCGAGGGACTTCTTGTTGGATTTCTTCGGTTACTTTTTTGGGACGAACTGAGTTTATTTTGGAGGAGCGAACGGCCGCGTTGGATTATTTGTTTTAGATTAAAACGAGACTAAAGATCATTTAAACTGAACTTTCGTGTCTCATAATGTATATTTAGTTTGTTTGTGACTTTTAGTTTGTTTAGGATTTATAAAGGGGTAAATTAAAGGGATATTTTTAGGCCTAATTAAAACTCATTGTTTCAATGATTGTTTGTATCTGGGTAAGTAATTAAACATGGTGTTGCATTTTAATTAGGCCTTTAATTTACCCCTTTATAAATCCTAAACAAAGTCAAAGTCACAAACAAACTAAATATTCATTATGAGACACGAAAGTTCAGTTTAAATGATCTTTAGTCTCGTTTTAATCTAAAACAAATAATCCAACGCGGCCGTTCGCTCCTCCAAAATAAACTCAGTTCGTCCCAAAAAAGTAACCGAAGAAATCCAACAAGAAGTCCCTCGATCGCTGCTATACCAGAAAGAAAGAGAAAAAGATCTCATGGGGGATCAGGAGGATGAATATCTTTGTTTCATGCGTCGCCGGAGAGGAGACGTGGAAGGGAATCTGATCATATTTACATTAAAGAATCCTGTTTGACAGAAAACGAGTTATAGTTTATCTATATTCTTAAACATAGAACACAATATAAACATTTACTTTGAATATTTAATAAGAAACGGTGAATATCCTGTTCTTTCTCTGGATAAGCCTTAGAAGAGCGCAGAGAGAGAGAGAGAGAGAGAGACAGAGAGAGAGAGAGAGAGAGAGAGAGAGAGAGAGAGAGAGAGAGAGAGAGAGAGAGAGAGAGAGAGAGAGAGGTTAGCTAGAAAAACTCTCAGGCGTAGGAGCACACGTCGTGACATGCTGCTTCGCACATACTCGCTGCACTGCGCAGCTTACTGAGCTGCACGCGCGTACACGCCTAAGCGCCTGACCAAGTGTTACATGTCACGTAGACGGTGCTCGATAGTGAAGCGCGCCTGACCACTGTAGCTTCACTCACGCCACACCTGCTTCTACGCCTAACTACTTTAATGAGGTAAGTTTAGTGCAAGTTAGGCAGGCAGGTACACGTGTGAGGGACTGGTGAGCATGATTTTAGAATGGATTCACCTGCCATAGATTCAGAACTCTGTGCGTGTGTGTGTGTGTGTGTGTGTGTGCGTGTGCGTGTGCGTGTGCGTGCGTGTGCGTGTGCGTGCGTGTGCGTGCGTGTGCGTGTGTGTGTGTGTGTGTGTGTGCGTGTGCGTGTGCGTGCGTGTGCGTGTGTGTGCGTGCTTGCGTGTGTGTGCGCGCGTGTGTGTGTGCGCGCGTGTGTGCGTGAGTGCATGTGTGTGTGTGTGTGTGTGTGTGTGTGAGTGCATGTGTGTTTGCGCGTGCGTGTGTGTGTGTGTGCATGTGTTTGTGTGTGTGTGTGTGTGTGAGTGCATGTGTGTTTGCGCGTGCGTGTGTGTGTGTGTGCGTGAGTGCATGTGTGCGTGCGTGTGTGTGCGTGCGTGTGTGTGTGTGTGTGTATTTGTTTAAACTCTGAGGACAGCTGGAGGGTAAGTCAAAGTTCAGCTGCTTATTATACACAGAATAAGGGGGGGGTGTTTCTGGGTAAGTGTGTGCCCATTCATTTTTGAATGAGCAGTGTGGGACTGTGTGACTGTGTGTGAGTGTGTGTGTGTGTGTGTGTGTGTGTGTGTGTGTGTGTGTGTGTGTGTGTGGGGGGGGGGGTCTCTCTCACAGGCTAATGAGAGCCAAGTGTTCAGGAGGCTGTGAACCATCGCAGATAAAAAGTTGTGATGGGGTTACACACACACAGGGCCTTCTCCAGGATTTACTGTGCGTATAATGTACCTCAGGTGTCGGAGCTGGGAATGACGTCACACCTGAGTTTATCGTTTTCCATTTGCTAGTAAGCAACAAGCAACATGGCCGCCTCCAGCAGTACCTTTGTTTGTTAGCTAATACCTGACGATAACGACACACGACGTGATAGTTTGTGTGAAAATAACACGGCAGCACGTCCACAGATCGATGTGATTGATTTAATGAGACTAAAAGAGGACTAAGCTGCTAACAAACACTTTAGTGTTCATCTTAAACATCACTGTTGATGCACCGAGCAGTTCTGTTGGATTTCAGAAGGTTGTCCGAGTTTCCAAGTCAGTACTTTGACTTCAGGGGGCGTTCCTGACGACGTATCAGACCGGCAACTTGGAATTTCCAACTTCCGAGATCAAATGGAACGCACCATAATCTGGTCCCCATGAACAGATCTCACATTAAGCCCCTCCCCCACAGCCTCAGCCAGTGTGACGGAGTTTACCTGCAGTCTCTGACGGCCTCCTTCTCCTCTTCCTCACCTGTCAGATTAAATAAATGTAGTTTCTTTGAAGCTTCAGGACTCTTGGATAGTGTGGTTATAGTCATATCTCAGGCTGTGGGGGAGGGGCCTAATGTGAGACCTGTTCATGGGGACCAGATCAATCCTGGAGACGGCCTTGGTATCAAATGTTATGAGGAGAGTTAGTGATTCACTTTGGACGACTTTAGTTTCAGTCAAATCTCTGAGTTCACGGTCCAATGAGGTAAAGTCACACTTTTATTCATCTTCATATCAAAGACACTTTTCTGTTGAGAGGAAACAACATGTGCATGAAGTGTAGAATAAAGGCAGCAGAGCTGTGAGGTGCTGGTTTTACCCCCCAGTCCGTACTGGAGAGACTGGGATGAGGGTAATGGGAGCGAGCACTGGGAGAGCTCATTATCTGGCAGACCATCTGCTGCTGGGAGGGAGGACCTGTCTGTCCGGCCCAGACTCTCTCACACACTCTGAAAAGAAAGAACGTACGAGAGGATATCTTCCTGCGACTTACTGAAACTCTCCCGACATCTGTTCCTCTGGTTCACATGTCTGTTGTGTATACTGGGTATACTGGAGCCAGGTCTCCATGCAGAGCTCATACTGGGAGGAGACGTGGGAGACCTAATAAACAATGGTGGATTTGTGGAATAGACGTATCACAGCTCCGTGTTTGTAATGTGTTCATGTCGTTTCAGGACTCCTGACTCTTTGTTTGATCATTTTCCTCTGGTCAAGAATGTTTGTGTTTCATATTTGACTTAAAGTTAAGTTTCCCCGAAATCTTTAGAGGATGAGAGGAGCAACAACGACATGCAAACACTGAGAAAAGGATGAGGAGAAATGATTTAATCACAAACTAAAGAAAAAGAAACTTCTGGCACGAAACACAAAAACAAACAAAGTTTAAAAACTGATAACCTGAAATATAACGACAGAGGAAACACACAGAAGTCCCCCTCTTCTTCCTCCTCTGCCTCCTGAGCGGCCCTTAAAGTTTGCCTTTCTTTTATAAAGTGATTTTTTAAATCAAAAATCATCACTTCTCATGAATTCAAACTGTGTTTCAGGAGCAGCTCAGGCTGGAGGAAGCAGAAAGAACATGCACAAATCAAAGAAAGTGGAGATTTTTAGACAGAGTTTAGTTTGTGTGGTTTCCATGAGATGGCTGGGGGGGTTATAGGTGGGTGTAGGGGGGTAGTAAGGGGGGGCTGGGGGAGCTTAGTGTGAGAAGTTGCCGGGCGCAGCAGATGCTCTTTGTTGCTCTTCACTCCCATTGTTGTAGAAAGCTGAGACTGGCCCGGCTGGGATTGGCTCCAGATCAGGAGATAACCGCCTCCCATTGGCTCCCCGGGGCCGTCAGTCAGCTTTTAGTCCCCGCCCACCTGCCCTCCCTCCTCCGCCGTGGAAGTTGAACTAAAGTTTGAGCAACTTTGTTCGGCAGAAGTAAACTTGGCAGCGGGAGAGAGCGGCCGCTGCGGGACAGAAGAGAGAGAGAGAGAGAGACAGAGAGCAAACATGAAGCTGTGCCGCACTTTTCTGGGTTCGTATCTTTGATTTTATTCTGAAACTTTAAAGAGGAACCGTTCTGTTCCGTTTGTGGTCTGTAATTTGACAGAGTTTGTGATGATGCTTTCACTTCTGCTCTGCGTCCTCTCACCTGTTAGAGAGAAATATTCACTAAAGTCCGTCTCTGTTTATTTACATCGCTTTGTCCTTTCAAAGTAAAAGCCTGTTAACGTCTCTAAAGTGTCTCTGCGGAGGGTTCAAATACTCTAACATTCGTGTAACTTTAAAACCTCTGCAGCTTATTTAAAACTCTCATCTTTCCGTAAACTTGTCTTCAGACTCAGACTGCAGCTAAACTTCAGCTCAGACCCGTCCAGACAAAGGACAGTTGGTCCCCCAGGGGCCCGTGTGGCTCCGGTACCGTGGGGACAATGCCAAGCTGCGGGCTTATTAAAAAACTTTTTGTTGTGTTAGTCTGTCGGCTTGTTCCATCTGTCGAGGGACTGCAGGGGCCTCCCCCGGTCCGACCTCAGCGCCCAGTCAGCTGCTGCCCCATCTAATATTTATACTGCCGCACAATAAACACACACACACCATCACACACCACGTACACACCATACGATCTCTATAGTCTGCTGTGACGTCAGCAGCAGAGGGCTGCAGGCCTGCGCCATCTGCATCTGCACAAACCAGCTCTTTAAAGTTCCAGAGCCGAGGAGCAGCTGCTGAGGCTGACAGACACGACGTCACGTCACGTCACGTCACGTTACTGCATTTAACTCTACTTTCCTTCTCGTGCCTTTTCCTGGGAAACGAGTGATTGTAGATGAGTTTATTGAAACAAGTTTATTTTATTAACAGATTTGAATAAAAATGAACTGAGGATCATTTGATCAACAAATCCTGAAAGACAAGCTTAGAGGTTTGAGATGATCATAAGAATACGATTTTAAATAGACACAAATAAAATGATAAAAACAAACTTCCAGTGAATTTTATTTTGTAATTTAATTCAGATCACTTTAAAACAAAGTGTGCAGACGACCTGAAAAGAACAAAGCATCCTCAGATAATTCATCTTCAAGTCTCATCACCTTCAGTTTTTAAATGAACATCTTTCTGCAGCTGCTGAACGATCTCACCCTGTCCAGATCATTTCACTTTATTAAAACCTGTTCAGCTGCTTTTTGGCAACAGTAAAAAGTGTAACTATGGAGGAAAATGCCTCAAACAGTTTGGACCGGGTCGTAATAAGAGAAGAGTTTATTACACTTGATTTAAACTTGTTTGGGTGGAACATCCTCAGACGGTCTTCATGTGAGCAGAGAGACAGAGGGTCTTTGTTTCCTCCACACTCAGCTGATCTGAGAGCGACAGCATGTCCGGAGCTGTCCGCGGTGCTCACCTCTCTGCCGACGGGGAGTGTGTGGAGCTGTCCGCGGTGCTGAATCTGACTGCAGCTCTCACTTTATGTTTACGGTTCGAAGAGTCTCTTTATCCTTGCGCATGTTTCAGAGGCCCTCGCGCCTCTCTGCGGCCCTCAGCTCACACCTTCATCTGACCTGCGGGCCCGGCCTCCCGCACAGACCCCCTTCCACCCTGCTGGAGCCGGTCCCGGGGTTTTTCCTATTTCTCTCTTTGTTTACTGTCCTGTCACTGCTGCTGCTGCTGTTGTTGTTGTTGTTTTTGTTGTTGTGTGTGTGTCTGTCTCTATGAACACACACACACACACACACACTCTGAAATGATGGCGATGCCGCGTGCACGGCTGGTGATTGATTTCAGCTCCAATGCATAACAATGGGATTGCACAAAAAGAGCCTGCTGCACAGAGATAAGAATTTAATAGAATTTCTGAAAGCTGAAGGTTGGGCTTTTTGAATATTCCCCGCGTGCGTGGCGTGGAGACAGCAGATAAAGGATGGCATTTGTGGGGACTATTCTCAAATGGCTTGTAATGAATGGTTGTCATTTCCACTAATGGTTTGAAAACAGCAGAAGAAGAAGAAGAAGAAGAAGGAGCAGCGCGTGAGCCACATTTGGGAGGACTCCAAGTTTACTCAGTGTTGAGCTGACACATGAAGACTGTCCTTAAACAGATCTGTGATCAGTGATCAGTGTGCTTCAGAGCTGTTCCTCTGCCGCTTTATTGCTCTGTGATCATTTTAATAGATATCGCACGTGCAGCACGGCCGTCCCCAGAGCCTCGCGCATGTTTTTAAAGCTCCAGCTGCCTGCTCGGCTCTCTTATTATCAGATGCAGCGTGCTTATTCTAACTCTGCATACAACTACTACATCAATTCCCAGTCCGAGGAAGAAAAATGTCCCCTGAATGAATTATTGGACGGTACCACTGTGCAGGATGTGTGGGGGGAGAAGGAGGATTACTGTAACCTCTGTGATGCATCTCAAGAAGTTGTGTGTGTGTGTGTGTGTGTGTGTGTGTGTGTGTGTGTGTGTGTGTGTGTGTGTGTGTGTGTGTGTGTGTGTGTGTGTATTGAGGGGAGGGGGGTGGGGGGGATGAGATGTTTCTGGTGTCAGACTGGTTTTGATGGTGGAGGTTTGAGGAGAGATGTTTGTTAAAGCGAGCTCGCTCCGCGCAGAGACGAAGAAAAAACGTGTTTTTATTGGCTCAGATGATGTGTGTGTTTGAGAGAGAGAGAGAGAGAGGCAGGGAGAGGGAGGAGGGGGAGAGAGGGGGGAGTGTGCGCCCATTGAGTCAGTGTTTGTAGTAAGGGGGGGACCTGAAGCCCTGCCCATCTGATGTGGGAGCTTTTACTACAGCTTCCGTGATGTCATGGCAAAGGGCGGAGGGAGGAGATGGGGGTGTGGAGAGGGGATGGAGGGGGGTACAATGGCTCATGAGGGAAAGGTAAGTCAATATTACGGTTTTTTTTCTAGCTGACAAAGGCAAATGAAGCCATGTTTTTGCTTACAAACAAGTGAGATCTGAACGCGTCGATCCGGATCTGTGCGCCGGAGCGCTGAAAGGAGAGGCCGCCCCGAGCAGCGAACTCTGCCGCGTTGCTTATCCATCACATCTGGACGTTTGGAGCGGGATAGAGGAGATTTGTTTTAAAACCTTTGACTCGGGATATCTTTGTGGCAAACTCCTTGAAAACGACCTGCAACTCTGCGAGCAGAGAGCGAGGACGCAGCGCCGGAGCCCCGCGGAGAGATTGTTGACTAAAAGGTAAAGACGAGAAATAAACGCGCTTTAAACCTTTTTTTTTATTCATGTAGAATCATTCATGTGGAAATCTAATTTACATAACTTTGATTTGTATTCTCTTTCATGCTGTTTGATCAGCAGCACCGACTCATTCTGTGTCCGTTTGTTTTTTTATCCACATTTTTATTTTGGATGATTCCTCGAATATCAAACTTCCTCTCAGCTGCGACGTGTCCACTCTTTAGAGCCTTTAAAGTGCAGATGTGTTCACTCCCTGTTCTAATCTTCTGACAGATGAGAGTGACGTGAAGAGGTTGAGCTTCATCATTCATAATAACGGGAATAAACCCAGTATGGCGATTTTCTCTGAAGCTCCGTGTTGCGTTTACGCACACTTAGCCTTGGTATAAAAACGGACTATTTTCTCTGCCGGTGATGCTCTGTGAGTCACACCTGACTGTTCCGTGCACTCTGTCCTCTACTCTCACCTTCTGTATCTCCAGGAATAACGGAGCCCGGTGCTGTACCGCGAGAGCAGCAGAGTGTGTGTTTGTGGTGTTACAGTAAAGTCAGATTTCTATCTTTAGAGTTCAATGTGTTATTACGACGGTACAGTGGGCGTGTGTGTGTGTGTGTGTGTGTGTGTGTGTGTGTGTGTGTGTACGCACGGACAGATGGATGGACGGATGGAGTGTGTGTGTGTGTGTGTGTGTGTGTGTGTGTGTGTGTGTGTGTGTGTGTGTGTGTGTGTGTGTGTGTGTGTAAGTAAAAGAGAGAGGGGGGAGGGAGGGGTTGTCCATTTGATCCTCTGCAGCAGAAACAGAGATGCTCTCTTTAAATGTCAGCCGACTCACAGCTGCAGAGGAAAAGTCACCGAGCTGCGTGTTTCTGCGGGTTTGTCGGTGCTGTGCGGTGTGCGGTGCTACTTACCCCCCACCCCTCCCCGCCCCCCTCCCCTCCCCTCCTCCTTCTGCTTTGCTTAGATGGCCACGTAATGTTGTGTGTGCGCCTCTCGCTCTGTCAGAGCACCTGCGTCCTAAGATGGAGGAAAGAGATGAGGATGGAGATACTGAGTGTTATGTCACCGCAGCGCTGTGTGACTGATCACAGAGGATTTATTAAAGTTCACATGTTACAGAGTGTTTGTGAGCCAAAGGAAAAGCAGCTGGGCTCTATGAGTTTTTTGATTCTCTGATTGAAAAACATCTGTCTGTAAGAACACCTTCAGATCTCTCTGTTGATTTTCTGCAGATAATAAGAAACATCATGGAGTGTAAGTTTGCCTCTGAAGAGTCGTTGGGATGGAGGATGTGTTGCTGCAGATGTTTCTGGTTTTAATTCATGTTGAAGTATTTCATCTTTTTATTCTTGCTTTATTAACAAGCTGACCCCAGTTAGGAGGTTTTTAATTAAAGGCACAGAATGAGCCTTTAATTAAGACAAGGCCAGTTTATTTATTCATCATATTATAGGAGGAGATCCAAAGTTCTTCACACACGACATGAACAGCTTCACGACAAAGATACGTGAAGAGACGACATTTCAAAATCATACAGAGAGAAAAAAGAGAGTTGAAGCTAATCGTCCGCACGGAGCCGGAGCTGCAGGCGAACATCGATGAATCAATCCAGGCTATAATGATGGACTCTTTTAGGAACAGGTTCAAAGTTTATGTAGCAGAAGTTTAAAAACCTGCAGCTCTCATCCTCGGAGATATCTGACAGTTAACGACGTGTGTTTGTGTTTGCTGTCACTATGAACTCTGAACTCTGAGATGAGCTTCATTTACTGTCATCATTTTTAGTCAAAGTCTGATTATTCATCCTGAAGGTGATTGTCAGATGAATGCATATGCTGGCGGCGGCAGCCCCTGGCGTTGGTCTTGTGTTTACTTTGGGAGGTGTAGCCTACTTTCAGGGATTATTACAGAATTAGGTTATCGGAGCGCTGTGCTGTCACTGAGGCTGCAGGGGCGCGCTCACATGAAGCCGCTTGTGTTTTAGTGATAGCAGGAAACCTCTCTTTATAAGCGATGAATAGCCCGTGGTGAGGACAGCAGGTGCCGGAGGAGGAGGAGAGCAATAAACATGTTGGAGGAGCAGCTGGGGCCAAATTGCGCCCTTGTCATTCAAAGCCTATCAGAAAGCTCCACAGACCAAGCAAAGGTCAGGGCCGCCCGCCTTTCAACCAGAGGACGAGTTTTCTAATGAAAGGCTGCAAATAATGAATTTCATGCCCCGCGCTTAAAGAGAAATAAATAAAAAAGAGAAAGTTAATTAAAAAGTGGCCAAATATGCACGAGGCCGCAGAACGGCGGAAAGAAAACACCCTGACGTGGAGAAATGTGGAGAACATCACAGAGTGCAGCCGGCGGCTCTGTTTCATAACCACAGAGAGACGTTACTCTGGTGCTCAGGTCAGGGACGGGGTCAGGAAGGTGGTTAACATGGCCCCGCCCCCTCTCACCCCCATCAGACCTCCTCTCAGTTAACTGGCCTCCTCCCTGCAGTTTGATCTGACCTGAAAACTCAGACGATGACTTCTCTGAAGCACAAATCCAATTTTCACATCTGCCACAGAATCTGCTCACTCAGGGTTTTTTTAATCTGGGACACAAAGAAAGACGGCAGCGAGTAATATGAGAAACTTTTGATTCCTCATGCCGGCTCGCTCTAATCAAACTAAGTTGTCTGTAAATCCTTCTTAACAGGAGCAGGGGTGTACAGCCTGCCCCCCCGGCCCCCCCGACGCCCCCGCCCTGTATCTACACTAATACTGTTACAGACGCTCAGCCTGGTGTTTAATCTAACTTTGGATTTAGGCCTCTGCGCTCCATTGTCCCTGTACAGTAAGCTGCCCAACCATAATGCTGTTATTCAAACTGTGAACGGCTTTTCTATCCGTACGCTCACTTTTCACCGACGTCTGTTCGTTCAGCTTTCAAACTTTATTAAGGTCAAAGTTCCAAAAACTAGTTTCTCAAAACATCAAAAAACTGACCAATCAAAAAGTGGACGAATATTTGATATGTGAATGTTTTATTTTGAAGGGAAGCAAAGAGTTTATCTTCTTCCTCCTGACAGTTAAAGACTCTTTTTTTAATCCTTTCATTTTGTTTTCAGCCCCTCCCCCTCCCCTCTCTGTGCCCCCCTCACTTCTGATTAACCACAAAAATGACAAGCTGCGAGTCTCTTAGGTGTGCGAGAGCTAGCGCACAAGGCTCAAATAAGGTTGACTTTCACAGTTTCACAACAGAGGAGCATTTGAAAGAAAAAGGTCAAATCAGCGTGTGTGTCAGGCAGCTTGTGAGGATGTGTTCAGTGTGTTTCAGCAGAAAGTGAGCAGGGATGCTGACACACAGCCCCCGGCACAATGTCCGGTTTTATATTTGGCATTTAAGAAGAGCTCTCAGCTGCTCGGCCGCCATGCCCACAAGACGGGAGCGCCGCACTGTTCGCTTTAACAGAGGGAGAGAGAGAGAGAGAGAGTCAGACAGACAGACAGACAGACAGACAGACAGTCAGACAGACAGACAGACAGACAGACACACAGACAGACAGACAGACAGACAGTCAGACAGACAGACAGACAGACAGACAGACACACAGACAGACAGACAGACAGACAGACAGACAGACAGACAGGCAGACAGACAGACAGACAGACAGACAGACAGACAGACAGACAGACAGACAGACAGACAGACAGACAGACAGACAGACAGACAGACAGACAGACAGACAGACAGACAGACAGACAGACAGACAGACAGACAGACAGACAGACAGACAAAGATGCGGACCAACAGCACTGCTGCTGTCATCACTTTTTCTCAGAAGGGGGGAGTGAAAGTTGATAAACAAGCATTTTGCAGAGTGCTGGCTGGGTTTTGCCGAGGTTTGCATGTAATGGGCAAAGTGAGGATGGGCGTGGAGGACGTGGAGGGGGGAGGAGGGAGGAGGGTTTGTCTGCTTCAGGACACACACTCTCTCTCTCTCTTTCTCTCTCTTCGCCTTTTGTTGTCTCTGTGACTGTTTGCTCTCTGATTGGCGTTGCTCTGAGCGTGCACTCTGTGTGCTCTGCAGGTTCACGTACAGGACAGCATGTGCACAGAAAATAACGCACTGTGTCTTTAAGAGCAACAAGGAGACCAGATGAAAAGATGGAGAGAATAGATGGAGGAGGAAGTGAGGTGGACTGTTGCATGTGGTGCTGCAAAAAGGCCACAGATTCCTCCTCAAGTTCAGGAGCAAAGTTTACTTTCTGATGCTGCAAGCTTTTCATATTTACAACATTTCTGCAGTCTTTAATGTCAAACTAAAACTCATTTAAATATTTTCTTTGAGATTTGTGGCTGATTACTCCTCCACAATGTTGCAGCTTTAATTTGCATCCTGACCCGAAGCTCGCTCTGTTTCAGAGTTTTTATCTCTGAGGACCGACCGACCGCTGCTCCCTGCAGAGGAAGAGTTACTGTAAACTCAAGGGCACTTCCTCTTTCATCAGCTGCACACACACACACACACACACACACACACACACACACACACACACACACTCCGAGTGGCCACAGAGAGGTGAAAGCTAGAGGGTACATGTGTTCATATCTATCTGAAAGGGAGTCAGATTTCACTGAAGCAGCGCAGAGACTGAGAGACACGCTCGAGTGGTTTGAAGCTGCACTCGATGAAAAAGTTCGGCCTCTGGCATTCAGAGAAAATTACTTCAAACTCTCCCTGAACTTGTTGGAACATATGACCACCTCCACTGCTGGAACTTCTTTGTTTCGTGTTGGATAATTAGCGTAAAGTCAGTAGAACAGAGAGGAAGGAAAGCCGGTTTAGTTTGTGTGCAGCGATCAGGAAGATGAAGTGAAGAGCTATTACCTTGATGAAAAACAGCAGAGAGAGAGGGGGGAGAAAAAAGAGGCTGATTTATGTATGATTCATTATTTACTGACCATTCTTCACCCCCCGCCCCCCTCGCCCCGCCCAGCCCCCTCCACTTATACATGCACCCTGAAAGGCTCGATAAAAATGCGCAAATTTGATTGATTCTAATAGCAGAGAGACAGGGACCCCAGCTGGGGCACTTAACCATGCCTGTGTGTGTGTGTGTGTGTGTGTGTGTGTGTGTGCCTACACTCCGCTCCTTTAGTTAATAAAGGAGTGTGTGCAGCATGCTCGAGTGCCCCGACCTTCCCTCAGAGTGGAGCGCCCACCCTTTCCAAACGCTGCCCATCCTCTGGTGCTGATGCTGTTGATTTCTATGACAACTCTCTATTTTTTCTTTTCCCCAAATACTCCTCCCCCTTCTCCTCATCCCTCCCTCCCCCCACCCCCCTTTTTTCCTCCCTTCCTGTTTGTAGAAAATGAGTTTCGGGGCGAGCTGGTGAACCAGCGGTGGACACGAGGCGAGAGGACCAGCAGCCGCTGTCAGGCCTCCCAGAGACTGCAGAGCCGTCAACCAATCATGGTGAGTGACAGCTTCATGAAGCCCCGCCCCTTCTCCCATCCCCTCTACAACCCTTCTAACCTGATTCTGCTTCCTGGGCATTTCCCCAATCCCTAACTCAGCGGGAAGAGTGAAGAGGGGAGGATGGAGGGAGGAGACACAGGGTGTGTGTGTGTGTGTGTGGTGTGTGTGTGTGTGTGTGTGTGTGTGTGTGTGTGTGTGTGTGTGTGTGTGTGTGTGTGTGTGTGTGTGTGTGTGTGTGTGTGTGTGTGTGTGTGTGTGTGTGTGTCAGTGTGTGTGTGCGTGCGTGTGTGTGTGTGTGCGTGTGTGCTGGGAAAAAAAAGGGGGGAGAAAACATGAATCAAGCAGCACATCAAATGTGCGACTAGGCCCTGCCCATCCTGGGTTTAGTTAAGCTCAGCACGCTCGGCTCAGCACGCGCGGCTCAGCGCTTCCCGCTACTGAGTTCACTCCGCTTGATTCTTTTTGTGTAGAAACACAATAAAAAAGAAACTCAAAAGACGTCCTTGAGCTGCTCATACGTTTTCTGTCCGTGATATTCTTCCTTATCAGCTGAGCAGAGAAACACTCGCCCTGCCTCTCCTCTCCGCTCCACTCTGTCCCGTCTTTTTTCTTCTTTCAAACTTTGGATGATTTAAAGGTTATTTCTGCGTCCTGAACACATCTGCTCCTGCCTCTCCTGTGTCACTGCTCAACAAAGAGACAGAGTGATAGGAGAAGAGAGGAGTGGGGGTTGTTTTCCCCCAGGCACAGTAAAAGTAGTTTTACGTCCCCCTGATGGCTCGGGTTCATCTGAAGAGATGACTTTCATTGATTTGGTTTGATTTCTGCTGCTGCGGGGGAGAGGAGGGAGAGGTTTCAAACACTACATCACCACTCCACCCCCCACACCCCATCTGTCTGATACCTTCAAAAACAACTTCCCGTTTATTTTTGGACACCTGTAGCAGAAGGTGAATGAAAGTTGTTTACACCAAGAAGAAACCTCTACTGTTAAAGATAAAGGCAGATCGAATGTGCAGTTCCTCCACTGTCCACTAGAGTCTGTCTCCTGCAGTGAGTCAGTCCTCATAGAGCCCCATGTTTAAATGTCCAACTTTACAGCTGCAGTTCCTCCAGTGTCCACTAGAGTCTGTCTCCTGCAGTGAGTCAGTCCTCATAGAGCTCCATGTTAAAATGTACAACTTTACAGCTGCAGTTCCTCCAGTGTCCACTAGAGTCTGTCTCCTGCAGTGAGTCAGTCCTCATAGAGCCCCATGTTAAAATGTCCAACTTTACAGCTGCAGTTCCTCCAGTGTCCACTAGAGTCTGTCTCCTGCAGTGAGTCAGTCCCCATAGAGCCCCATGTTAAAATGTCCAACTTTACAGCTGCAGTTCCTCCAGTGTCCACTAGAGTCTGTCTCCTGCAGTGAGTCAGTCCTCATAGAGCCCCATGTTAAAATGTCCAACTTTACAGCTGCAGTTCCTCCAGTGTCCACTAGAGTCTGTCTCCTGCAGTGAGTCAGTCCTCATAGAGCCCCATGTTAAAATGTCCAACTTTACAGCTGCAGTTCCTCCAGTGTCCACTAGAGTCTGTCTCCTGCAGTGAGTCAGTCCCCATAGAGCCCCATGTTAAAATGTCCAACTTTACAGCTGCAGTTCCTCCAGTGTCCACTAGAGTCTGTCTCCTGCAGTGAGTCAGTCCTCATAGAGCTCCATGTTAAAATGTCCAACTTTACAGCTGCAGTTCCTCCAGTGTCCACTAGAGTCTGTCTCCTGCAGTGAGTCAGTCCCCATAGAGCCCCATGTTAAAATGTCCAACTTTACAGCTGCAGTTCCTCCAGTGTCCACTAGAGTCTGTCTCCTGCAGTGAGTCAGTCCCCATAGAGCTCCATGTTAAAATAAACATGTTTACAGTCTGGTATAAAAACAGTTTGGGTCTCTAGAGCTCATTTCTCTCTTCAACTGTACAGGCTGAATGTTTATAACTCACCTGTTTACATTATATTAATGCTTAAAGTGAGGTAGAATTAGGGGGCGTGGCCTCTTTGAGTGACAGTTGGGAGCTGCTAGCTGTCTGCTAGGTGTCCCTTCAGCTAATTCAGTCCCTGACCTTTAACCTCTGGACCTGTTTGTGCTGTTGGAGCCTTTTAAAGATTTGTTCCTGTAAATATCAGACTAATAATCTGTCTCTCTGTGAGCTTTATTGGACTAACAGACCGTCCAACACGTCTGAGCTCCACTTTTTACAACCAGTCGCATTAGAGCTTTATTTATTGACATGTTAGCAACAATTAGCAGCTAATCTGAGTCTGTGAGAAACAAACCAAGACTGTTAGCTTGTTATTTGAGTTATTTATGGAGAGAATCAAAACTCTCTGAACTTTTTCAGTCCAATGAATAAAAGACTGCCGTCAGCTCCACAGAATCTCACTCTGTGGGGAACATGCTGCTTAACGAGCTCATTAGCAGCTAATGAAATAGCCACACGTATAGACTGTTTAGCTATAAT
>CM036547.1:540031-542531 GCA_020745685.1 Tautogolabrus adspersus | reverse complement strand
GTACCTGCTCTGTGGGTCTTTAATGGTTCTTCTTTGAATGCTGTTGGATCTGTAAACATGACCACATATGAGTCGTTTATAATCAGTCACAGCCTCTGAGATCCTCTGCTGAAGGTTTCCTACATGCAAAGTGATCACAGAGAACGCAGCACACGATGCAGAAAGAAGTATAAACTCTCTGAACACTTTCAGATCTTGTTTTATTCTCTGTGACTTTCATTACCTGTTGTTCTTGTTCCTGTACTCGCTGTTATCTGATATCTGCTGTCTGTCCTTCATGAGGTTGCTCAGCTCGTATCGTTAGCAGTTTTTATAATTGATTGAACTTCCCTGTTTGATTGAACTCTTCTTCCGTTTACTCTATAAAACACTCGATGATGATGTGTGGAGGAACATCACTGACGCTCTCTCTTCTCTCCATCACAGATGAGTGTGGAGAGTGACGACAAGCGAACTCGCACGCGGTCCAAAGGAATCAGAGGTGAGTGTTTGTCATGTACACACTGTGTAGCAGGAGTGTGTGTTCATGTGTGTGCACGCTCGTGTTTCAGCAGGAGTGTGTGCACGCTCGTGTTTCAGCAGGAGTGTGTGTTCATGTGTGTGCACGCTCGTGTTTCAGCAGGAGTGTGTGCACGCTCTTGTTTCAGCAGGAGCGTGTGCACGCTCTTGTTTCAGCAGGAGCGTATGCACGCTCGTGTTTCAGCAGGAGTGTGTGTTCATGTGTGTGCACGCTCGTGTTTCAGCAGGAGTGTGTGCACGCTCGTGTTTCAGTAGGAGTGTGTGTTCATGTGTGTGCACGCTCGTGTTTCAGCAGGAGTGTGTGCACGCTCGTGTTTCAGCAGGAGTGTGTGTTCATGTGTGTGCACGCTCGTGTTTCAGCAGGAGTGTGTGCACGCTCGTGTTTCAGTAGGAGTGTGTGTTCATGTGTGTGCACGCTCGTGTTTCAGCAGGAGTGTGTGCACGCTCGTGTTTCAGCAGGAGTGTGTGTTCATGTGTGTGCACGCTCGTGTTTCAGCAGGAGTGTGTGCACGCTCTTGTTTCAGCAGGAGCGTGTGCACGCTCTTGTTTCAGCAGGAGCGTGTGCACGCTCGTGTTTCAGCAGGAGTGTGTGCACGCTCCTGTTTCAGCAGGAGTGTGTGTTTCAGCAGGAGTGTGTGTTTCAGCAGGAGTGTGTGCACGCTCTTGTTTCAGCAGGAGTGTGTGTTTCAGCAGGAGTGTGTGTTTCAGCAGGAGTGTGTGCAAGCTCTTGTTTCAGCAGGATTGTGTGTTTCAGCAGGAGTGTGTGTTTCAGCAGGAGTGTGTGCACGCTCTTGTTTCAGCAGGAGTGTGTGTGCACGCTCGTGTTTCAGCAGGAGTGTGTGTTTCAGCAGGAGTGTGTGTGCACGCTTGTGTTTCAGCAGGAGTGTGTGTTTGTGTGTGTGCACGCTTGTGTTTGTGTGTAAGTAAGAGCAGATAGTAAAGATGTAAAGAAACCCGTGCTGTTCGACGTGAACATAACTCGGGTATTCCTGCGATGATTCCGACGTCTGTGCTGTCAGAGAGTTTGTGTTTGACATTCTGTGATTCCGATGAAACTGAATGTTAACAAAAAGCCTCTGAGCCGAGGCGGCGGAGGAGCCATGAGTTTAAATTCTGCAGAGTCCATCCTGAGACATATTTCATCAGTTTTCATCAGATTTGACTTTCAGCTCGCCGTGCTGCTGTGTGAGGGAGCGTCTCTAAAGTGCAGGAGGAACAGAGCCCTGCATCAATAATAAAATATATAGAATAATGATAATACCACAATCAGTTAGTATTACGAGAATCCAATCAGAGAAACGTTACCTGAACGACGAGCAGTGTTACACCTTTAATTCACACCTGGGGCTGAACTTTCCAGGTATGGATCATGATTCATGGTTTGATTGGTTAAGATGAATGAAGGTACACAGGAGTGTTTTAATGTGAATAGAATAAAAGACTCTGATAACTATTTATAACTTTAAGTAAACAATACATGATCATCGTCCAATAGGGCGGGGAGATGTGACCTCACATCACCATTAATTGAACATTTGACCTGGATTACGATGAATGAACGATTCATTCGCCCTCGTCGTTCACTGACATGGTCTCTACTGTAAACATGCTCAGCTGTTAAAGCTGGGAGGGCATATCTGATGTACTATCTTGTGCTTATTTATTGAATATTTCGAACTGAACTCAAAGCATCGCTTGAAATGAAAACGACACATTCTGGTTTTAAAGTATTGTCCAAACGACGGACATCGCTTCCATGTCGCAGATTGGACGTGTGGTCACGTGACTCTGCCCTGAAAATAATCGAAATAATCGACATGGCCAAGATTATGTCGGTCAGAGGTTCTGAATGTCGGTTACGATTAATTTTTGATTAATTGCCCAGCCCTATCGTCCAATCAGAGGTTTGTTTATTTTAAAGACGCCATATTTACCTACCCCTGGATAAGATGGTGTTTGAATGACAGTATAGCAGTGTGTG
>CM036547.1:530031-535031 GCA_020745685.1 Tautogolabrus adspersus | reverse complement strand
AGCTGCCCCACCCCTGGATGCAATGGCTCCGGCCATATCAGTGGGAGATACTCACGACACAGAAGGTAGGGCAGATGAAAACCCCCCCACCCTCTGTCTGTCTGTCCTCTCTGCCCCACATCATCTGCTTCTCGTTTTGATTCTTTTCAGAGCATGACATTTAGAGAAACACTTAAAAAAGATCACCATTGCTGTAACATTGAAGATGCAGCCAACAGACCGTTAGCATAGCTTAGCTTAAACCCTGACATGAGCATCAAATCAAACATGATCTATCTGATCCCCTCTGTAAGTTGCCCTAGACGTCACTCAACGTCACAATAAGCTCCAGGAGGTCAGCGCTCCCCGCTCTCTGTTTTACTATGTTACCTTCAGATCCACACTCGCTGTTTCCTGTTTCTATGCTAAGCAAGTGAGGTGGTTATTCTCACACACCTCAAGCTTTGGAACACAATATGTGAGACTTATTTATTTCTTCTTTCTTTAAGAGGAGCGTCAGGTGTTCATGCTGCAAGCCTTTTTTAAACACGCTGAATGACCTGGTGCAGATTCATTCTGTGGTTTTAAATCATCAGATGCAACTTAAAGTAACAGACCTGTTCTCAGATCCTCTGAATCAAAGTCCTAAATAACGTTTTCATTGGATGGCAGGGAAATGAGATTTCTTCAGGTTTAATCCCTTCTCCCTCCTCCTCTCTGCCCCTCCCCCCCCCCCCAGAGAGCCTGTGAGCCTCCACTCGGGGCGGCTCACTGGTTTGTGACTCGTCTTTATTGAGGGGCAGATATTAGCTCTCTGTTTACATGTGTATTGGTTCAGCAGCCAATTTCAGATGCACTTTGTTTATAGATCCACACGTACACACACACACACACACACACACACACACACACACACACACACACACACACACACACCGTGTCTCCCAGGTGAGAGTGAGAGGGAGTTTATTGGATTTTACCCTCCGCTGCCTCGCCCGCCCGCCCGCCTCTCCACACAAGATGTTCATTAAACGTTCCACTCAATTGGCTCTGATTGGTTGTGATGAGTGACTGAGCCTGCATGGCGTCCCCCTCAGGCCACACGTGTTTACTTTTCAACCCTCCTCATGTCACATCATAGCCCCGCCCTCCATTCTGCTGCTCACTCATGGATCTGACAAGCTGCATGAAGTTTAACTGAACATGTCAAAGTTTAAATGATCACCACCCTGTTTTCTTTAACCGTCTTTCTTCTTCTCTCCCTCCGTCAGCGTTCTGGGCTGCCCCATCGCCAGGAAGCGCCGTCTAGAGGAAGCCGAGGCAGAGGACGATCAGGACACAGAGCAACCCGCCTCCAAGAGGAAGTCCAACCCCCTGAAACTGGCGCTGGATGAGGGCTTCAGCGCAGAGAGCGACGCCAGCAGCGAGGCTGAGGGCGAGGGAGAGAAAGATATAGAGAAGATCCGGGAGAGTGAGGCAGGAGTAGAGGAGGAGAAAGAGGAGGTGACACAAGAAGAACAGACAAATGGACATGAGGAGGAGTCACAGCAGGAGGAGGAAGAGGAGACCCATCAGAAGGAGGAGGACACGGTCAGAGCTGATGAAGGTAAGATCAGTTATCACAGGAGGAACATTAAACCCAAAAGACTCAACTCCTTTGTGTCTACATCGTTTTAAAAACAGACTTGCCTCGTATGTTCTGATCTCAGATTGTCTGCAGAAATTAAATGTGCAGAGACGCTGGACAGTGAGGCTAAACATCACATTCAGTGTGACTGAGCTCCTGGAAACAGCAGGGGGAGTTTACTCAGATTTTTAAGGATTCATTGTGAATTTATTGATCAGAATTAATTGGACACATTAAAGGCATCATGGGAAAATGGTCTAAAAATAAAAAGGATGGTTTGTGGCTTATGACATAGAAAATGATAAAACCTGACAGTCTTCATTCAGGGCACAGAGTTGCATTTAGGAGAGTTAAATTATGAAGTTTGGTGGTTTATTTGAATCCTTCTGACAGATAGAAAACATATTTAACGGCGGCAGTAGCTCAGCCCGTAGGGACTTGGGTTGGGAACCGGAGGGTCGCCGGTTCAAGTTCCGATGCGGACCATAATATGGAAGTTGGTCTGGTAGCTGGAGAGGTGCCAGGGCACTTCCCGAGTACTGACGAGGTGCCCTTGACCAAGGCACTGAACCCCCAACTGCTCTGGTGCGCTCCCTGCGTAGCAGCCCCACTCTGACATCTCTCCATTAATGCATGTCCACACAGGCCTGTGTGTGTGAGAAGCATGTCCCTAAAATAACGCAATTTAAACCAGAATTTCCCTCAGGGATTAATAAAGTATATCAAAATCAAAAAATCAAAAAAAAAAATGAACAGGAGGTGAGGTGCCGTACCTCCAAATGGCCTCTAGGGGCAGCTGACCTGCATGTACAGAGGGTCACAACTGGTGTGTTTATATTCCGTCATGTTTTTACAGTAAAGGTGAGCAGACAGGTTGATGATAAAGATGATGCAGACAGCAGCTTCAGCTCTCTGTGTGACTCCCTGTGTAACATCACTCTGACATCATCACCTCTGTTTCCACAGAAGAAGAGTGTGTCATCATTGAGCCTGAGCATGCAGCGGCGCCCCCTGCAGACGAGAGTCCGTCTCCCTTTCAGAGCACCGAAGAGGTGGCCAACTCTCTCCTCCACCTCGGCCGAGTCCCCGACAACAATGACCTGAGTGTGGCCCTTCAGCAGCCTGTTGCCATGGAGACTGAGGAGGATATCGCCGTGGCAGCCGTACGGGGTGGAGAAGTAAAGGATGAGCAGAAGGAGGGGAACATGGAGCAGGAGGAGGAGGAGGAGGCAAACAGAGTTCAAGTATCAGAGTCACCTGTTGGACAGGAGGCGGCAGCTGAGGAGGAGGAGGAGCAGGAAGGAGAGGAAGTGAGCCAGGAGAACCAACAGTACCTGTCTGAACAGATCAGAGATGACAGAGAGGAGGAGGAGGAGGTGGCAGCTCCAGCGCAGCAGAGACTGAGCACTCCTGAAGAGGAGGAGGACGAGGAGAAGGAGCAGGAGGAGCACCACAGTCTGCCTGATGTGCCAACTGCCGTCCGCACTATCACCAGCACCGCCGCCGCTCAGGGAACACACACCTTCAACCACACAGCCAGTCTTCTACAGGACTACAACTCCCACATGGCCACTCCCCCAGAAAACTACAACTCCCACCGAGCCAGTCCACTCCACAAATTTGACTCCCACAAACCTCTTCAGAACTACCAGTCCAGTCCTCCCCTCATCTTCAGGGCCAGTCCGCTAGAGGACTACTTCCCCAACCTACGAGGAGAGAACTTTCACCTCCACAAAGCGGCTCCCTCCCCCTCCCCCGACATCATCGAGGTGAGGTCAGACCGCTCCGATGAGAAGGACTTTGACGATGTGGATGGGGACGACGAGTGCGACGACGAGGACAGCCTATCGCAGCGCTCCACGGTGACAGATGAGTCAGAAATGTTCGACATCACGAGGGGGAACCTGGGTCTGCTGGAGCAGGCCATTGCCCTGAAGGCAGAGCAGGTGAAGCCGGCCGGGCCCCGAGAGCTGCTTTGCAGCCCCAACCTCCACCACCAGAGATACTTCACCATGGACGACAGACCCAAACACCTAGACATCCTGCGCAAGAGCTACTTCAGCAAAGGTAGGACAGAGTGCAGGGACAATGCTGACACCTGAGCTATTCTGTTTATTTAAAGGTACAGTAACATCACACACCTGTGCTACTGTAAGCACAGGCATCACCTCAATGTTGAGTTCAAGGACACACCGACATCGGACACTTCATCACCTGATAGAAAAGCTTAATTTGCTAGAAAACACAAGTTTATCTAACGTGGGCCTCACCTGTGTCAGGCGGGCTTCAAGTGGGCCAACCCACAGGAACACATATGGACTAGAGCCTTTGAATTTGGGTTCTAAGTTGGTCAAAGTGGGCCACATTTTAAAACCTGTCCAGAAAGGGCGAATGTACTTTGTGTGGTACAGAGTGCAAAACAAAACAAAGCTTTCATTTAAAGAATATTTCAAAGTATTTTCTTTTAGTTTCACACTAAGTGCAAGTTGTCTTGTTCACTCATATAATCCTTTCTGTTTCTTATTTGTGTTGAGAATATAAATAAGTCTTTTATTTATTTTATGAATGAAGTATTTATTAGTATTTAATGTCTTTAAGAGTGTGAGCAGGAGAGTTGATTTGTTTTATCTTGATGAAAAGTTAAAGAGGTTGAGAAAATATAAAAATATTTAAATAATTAAAAGACATTTAAAAATAAAAAATAAACAGGAACGCTGCACACTGTGGACCTGCACGCTCCTGACCTGCACGCTCAACTTGCCCGCTCCCGACCTGCACGCTCTGCAAACAGCAGTGACGGCTTTCTACATCCACATGATGAGTGTGCAGAAACAAATGTTCTGGAGCAGCACAAAGTGTCGCTGCTGAACTTTGTGTTCAGAGCAGAACAAACCGACACACACACACACACGCACACACACGCACGCACGCACACACACGCACGCACGCACACAGTGTTCACATTAAACAGAGTGAGTCACACAGCTCTGATTAGATCCTCCTTTTATTGTGGCGGGGTAAAGAGTTCAAGAGAGAGGGCACTCAGAGAGGAAGAGGAGGAGCACAAAGAGTGTGTGTGTGTGTGTGTGTGTGTGTGTGTGTGTGTGTGTGTGTGTGTGTGTGTGTTGTGGTGTGTGTGTGTGTGTGTGTGTGTGTGTGTGTGTGTGTCCTCCTCCTCCTCCTCCTCCTCCTCCTCCTCCTCCTCCTCCTCCTCCTCCTCTCTGTGGTGCTTCAGATACTCACTGGCCTTCCTCATGCAGCCAAGAGGAGCAGGAGGATTCTTTAATTACAAACGTTTGATTCCCTACTGATGGATTTCAGGTGTTTATTTTTCTCTAAGATCCAAACAAGATCATTAAAGGGATACTTCACCCATTTGCATTGAGCTTTGTAT
>CM036547.1:412699-529831 GCA_020745685.1 Tautogolabrus adspersus | reverse complement strand
GTGTGTGTGTGTGTGTGTGTGTGTGTGAGAGTGTGTGTGTGTGTGTGTGTGTGTGTGTGTGTGTGTGAGAGTGTGTGTGTGTGTGTGTGTGTGTGTGTGTGTGTGTGTGTGTGTGTGTGTGAGAGTGTGTGTGTGTGTGTGTGTGTGTGTGTGTGTGTGTGTGTGCGTGTGTGTTTTGGGGGAGGACTTAATGCATGTGCGTGTGTGCTCAGTCTGCATGTTGATCCTTATTTAGTGAGTTTATTTCCCGTGCTGATCATTGCTTCTGCATACAGGGACTAAACAGCACCGTGTGTCTTTAAACATATCTCTAACCTCCATCCATCCCATCCAGCTGCCCCACCCCTGGATGCAATGGCTCCGGCCATATCAGTGGGAGATACTCACGACACAGAAGGTAGGGCAGATGAAAACCCCCCCACCCTCTGTCTGTCTGTCCTCTCTGCCCCACATCATCTGCTTCTCGTTTTGATTCTTTTCAGAGCATGACATTTAGAGAAACACTTAAAAAAGATCACCATTGCTGTAACATTGAAGATGCAGCCAACAGACCGTTAGCATAGCTTAGCTTAAACCCTGACATGAGCATCAAATCAAACATGATCTATCTGATCCCCTCTGTAAGTTGCCCTAGACGTCACTCAACGTCACAATAAGCTCCAGGAGGTCAGCGCTCCCCGCTCTCTGTTTTACTATGTTACCTTCAGATCCACACTCGCTGTTTCCTGTTTCTATGCTAAGCAAGTGAGGTGGTTATTCTCACACACCTCAAGCTTTGGAACACAATATGTGAGACTTATTTATTTCTTCTTTCTTTAAGAGGAGCGTCAGGTGTTCATGCTGCAAGCCTTTTTTTAAACACGCTGAATGACCTGGTGCAGATTCATTCTGTGGTTTTAAATCATCAGATGCAACTTAAAGTAACAGACCTGTTCTCAGATCCTCTGAATCAAAGTCCTAAATAACGTTTTCATTGGATGGCAGGGAAATGAGATTTCTTCAGGTTTAATCCCTTCTCCCTCCTCCTCTCTGCCCCTCCCCCCCCCCCCAGAGAGCCTGTGAGCCTCCACTCGGGGCGGCTCACTGGTTTGTGACTCGTCTTTATTGAGGGGCAGATATTAGCTCTCTGTTTACATGTGTATTGGTTCAGCAGCCAATTTCAGATGCACTTTGTTTATAGATCCACACGTACACACACACACACACACACACACACACACACACACACACACACACACACACACACACACACACACACACACACACACACACACACACACACCGTGTCTCCCAGGTGAGAGTGAGAGGGAGTTTATTGGATTTTACCCTCCGCTGCCTCGCCCGCCCGCCCGCCTCTCCACACAAGATGTTCATTAAACGTTCCACTCAATTGGCTCTGATTGGTTGTGATGAGTGACTGAGCCTGCATGGCGTCCCCCTCAGGCCACACGTGTTTACTTTTCAACCCTCCTCATGTCACATCATAGCCCCGCCCTCCATTCTGCTGCTCACTCATGGATCTGACAAGCTGCATGAAGTTTAACTGAACATGTCAAAGTTTAAATGATCACCACCCTGTTTTCTTTAACCGTCTTTCTTCTTCTCTCCCTCCGTCAGCGTTCTGGGCTGCCCCATCGCCAGGAAGCGCCGTCTAGAGGAAGCCGAGGCAGAGGACGATCAGGACACAGAGCAACCCGCCTCCAAGAGGAAGTCCAACCCCCTGAAACTGGCGCTGGATGAGGGCTTCAGCGCAGAGAGCGACGCCAGCAGCGAGGCTGAGGGCGAGGGAGAGAAAGATATAGAGAAGATCCGGGAGAGTGAGGCAGGAGTAGAGGAGGAGAAAGAGGAGGTGACACAAGAAGAACAGACAAATGGACATGAGGAGGAGTCACAGCAGGAGGAGGAAGAGGAGACCCATCAGAAGGAGGAGGACACGGTCAGAGCTGATGAAGGTAAGATCAGTTATCACAGGAGGAACATTAAACCCAAAAGACTCAACTCCTTTGTGTCTACATCGTTTTAAAAACAGACTTGCCTCGTATGTTCTGATCTCAGATTGTCTGCAGAAATTAAATGTGCAGAGACGCTGGACAGTGAGGCTAAACATCACATTCAGTGTGACTGAGCTCCTGGAAACAGCAGGGGGAGTTTACTCAGATTTTTAAGGATTCATTGTGAATTTATTGATCAGAATTAATTGGACACATTAAAGGCATCATGGGAAAATGGTCTAAAAATAAAAAGGATGGTTTGTGGCTTATGACATAGAAAATGATAAAACCTGACAGTCTTCATTCAGGGCACAGAGTTGCATTTAGGAGAGTTAAATTATGAAGTTTGGTGGTTTATTTGAATCCTTCTGACAGATAGAAAACATATTTAACGGCGGCAGTAGCTCAGCCCGTAGGGACTTGGGTTGGGAACCGGAGGGTCGCCGGTTCAAGTTCCGATGCGGACCATAATATGGAAGTTGGTCTGGTAGCTGGAGAGGTGCCAGGGCACTTCCCGAGTACTGACGAGGTGCCCTTGACCAAGGCACTGAACCCCCAACTGCTCTGGTGCGCTCCCTGCGTAGCAGCCCCACTCTGACATCTCTCCATTAATGCATGTCCACACAGGCCTGTGTGTGTGAGAAGCATGTCCCTAAAATAACGCAATTTAAACCAGAATTTCCCTCAGGGATTAATAAAGTATATCAAAATCAAAAAATCAAAAAAAAAATGAACAGGAGGTGAGGTGCCGTACCTCCAAATGGCCTCTAGGGGCAGCTGACCTGCATGTACAGAGGGTCACAACTGGTGTGTTTATATTCCGTCATGTTTTTACAGTAAAGGTGAGCAGACAGGTTGATGATAAAGATGATGCAGACAGCAGCTTCAGCTCTCTGTGTGACTCCCTGTGTAACATCACTCTGACATCATCACCTCTGTTTCCACAGAAGAAGAGTGTGTCATCATTGAGCCTGAGCATGCAGCGGCGCCCCCTGCAGACGAGAGTCCGTCTCCCTTTCAGAGCACCGAAGAGGTGGCCAACTCTCTCCTCCACCTCGGCCGAGTCCCCGACAACAATGACCTGAGTGTGGCCCTTCAGCAGCCTGTTGCCATGGAGACTGAGGAGGATATCGCCGTGGCAGCCGTACGGGGTGGAGAAGTAAAGGATGAGCAGAAGGAGGGGAACATGGAGCAGGAGGAGGAGGAGGAGGCAAACAGAGTTCAAGTATCAGAGTCACCTGTTGGACAGGAGGCGGCAGCTGAGGAGGAGGAGGAGCAGGAAGGAGAGGAAGTGAGCCAGGAGAACCAACAGTACCTGTCTGAACAGATCAGAGATGACAGAGAGGAGGAGGAGGAGGTGGCAGCTCCAGCGCAGCAGAGACTGAGCACTCCTGAAGAGGAGGAGGACGAGGAGAAGGAGCAGGAGGAGCACCACAGTCTGCCTGATGTGCCAACTGCCGTCCGCACTATCACCAGCACCGCCGCCGCTCAGGGAACACACACCTTCAACCACACAGCCAGTCTTCTACAGGACTACAACTCCCACATGGCCACTCCCCCAGAAAACTACAACTCCCACCGAGCCAGTCCACTCCACAAATTTGACTCCCACAAACCTCTTCAGAACTACCAGTCCAGTCCTCCCCTCATCTTCAGGGCCAGTCCGCTAGAGGACTACTTCCCCAACCTACGAGGAGAGAACTTTCACCTCCACAAAGCGGCTCCCTCCCCCTCCCCCGACATCATCGAGGTGAGGTCAGACCGCTCCGATGAGAAGGACTTTGACGATGTGGATGGGGACGACGAGTGCGACGACGAGGACAGCCTATCGCAGCGCTCCACGGTGACAGATGAGTCAGAAATGTTCGACATCACGAGGGGGAACCTGGGTCTGCTGGAGCAGGCCATTGCCCTGAAGGCAGAGCAGGTGAAGCCGGCCGGGCCCCGAGAGCTGCTTTGCGGCCCCAACCTCCACCACCAGAGATACTTCACCATGGACGACAGACCCAAACACCTAGACATCCTGCGCAAGAGCTACTTCAGCAAAGGTAGGACAGAGTGCAGGGACAATGCTGACACCTGAGCTATTCTGTTTATTTAAAGGTACAGTAACATCACACACCTGTGCTACTGTAAGCACAGGCATCACCTCAATGTTGAGTTCAAGGACACACCGACATCGGACACTTCATCACCTGATAGAAAAGCTTAATTTGCTAGAAAACACAAGTTTATCTAACGTGGGCCTCACCTGTGTCAGGCGGGCTTCAAGTGGGCCAACCCACAGGAACACATATGGACTAGAGCCTTTGAATTTGGGTTCTAAGTTGGTCAAAGTGGGCCACATTTTAAAACCTGTCCAGAAAGGGCGAATGTACTTTGTGTGGTACAGAGTGCAAAACAAAACAAAGCTTTCATTTAAAGAATATTTCAAAGTATTTTCTTTTAGTTTCACACTAAGTGCAAGTTGTCTTGTTCACTCATATAATCCTTTCTGTTTCTTATTTGTGTTGAGAATATAAATAAGTCTTTTATTTATTTTATGAATGAAGTATTTATTAGTATTTAATGTCTTTAAGAGTGTGAGCAGGAGAGTTGATTTGTTTTATCTTGATGAAAAGTTGAGAAAATATAAAAATATTTAAATAATTAAAAGACATTTAAAAATAAAAAATAAACAGGAACGCTGCACACTGTGGACCTGCACGCTCCTGACCTGCACGCTCAACTTGCCCGCTCCCGACCTGCACGCTCTGCAAACAGCAGTGACGGCTTTCTACATCCACATGATGAGTGTGCAGAAACAAATGTTCTGGAGCAGCACAAAGTGTCGCTGCTGAACTTTGTGTTCAGAGCAGAACAAACCGACACACACACACACACGCACACAGTGTTCACATTAAACAGAGTGAGTCACACAGCTCTGATTAGATCCTCCTTTTATTGTGGCGGGGTAAAGAGTTCCAGAGAGAGGGCACTCAGAGAGGAAGAGGAGGAGCACAAAGAGTGTGTGTGTGTGTGTGTGTGTGTGTGTGTGTGTGTGTGTGTGTGTGTGTGTGTGTGTGTGTGTGTGTGTGTGTGTGTGTGTGTGTGTCCTCCTCCTCCTCCTCCTCCTCCTCCTCCTCCTCCTCCTCCTCCTCCTCCTCTCTGTGGTGCTTCAGATACTCACTGGCCTTCCTCATGCAGCCAAGAGGAGCAGGAGGATTCTTTAATTACAAACGTTTGATTCCCTACTGATGGATTTCAGGTGTTTATTTTTCTCTAAGATCCAAACAAGATCATTAAAGGGATACTTCACCCATTTGCATTAAGCTTTGTATCAGTAGTAAACTTGTGTTTTTATTGAATGGTCTTGCATCCAGCCCTCATTTCCCCCTGAGATGAGAAATATCTGTAATTTATTTTCTGACAAACAGCCTCCAGTGACGCAAAAATCGTCATATTACGTCATTGGAGGCTGTTGTGGTTAGCAGGGGTGAAACTACATTGCTAGTTCCTCATGTTTTCAACCACTGAAGCTACAGACCTATCACAGATCAGTGGGCGGGACCTCACTCCCAAAAACGAAACTTAACATCCGCCATATTGCTTAGTTGGAAGCTGTGCTAACAGGCTCTGTGGAGAAAGCTGATAACCGAGAATGGCAAAAAGAGTATGTTTCAACTTCAAACTGATATGGATGAAGGGGATTTTCAAGGTTTTGTGCTCGAATCGGATGTTCGTGGCTCTTTCTACCAGCCACAATATCTGCATGGCGGCTTCTGCAGACAGACAGCGGCTGTACAGTGAGCCTGAGCCGGCTCAAGCTGGGTGTCTCTACGGATAAGCTGATATGGACCGAGAATTGCGAAAAACATATGTTTCAACTTCAAACTGATATGACTGAAGGGGATTTTGAAGGTCTTGTGCTCGAATCGGATGTTTGTGGTTCTTTATACAAGCCGCAATATAGCGGCGAGCTGGCTGCTGGTGCCGACAGGCAGGCTAGCTAGCCTAGCTGGCTAGGTCTGCGGCTGTGAGAGGAAGAAGGAGCCGGGGCAGACTTGTGTTGTCGGTGCTGTCACTGTTTGCCTATGGACACAGACATAGAGTCTGTTTTCTGCCAGGAATTTCCAAGATGCCAATTCTTTATGAAAAATCTCTGATTCAGTTGAGGAAACTGCCGTATTATTGTAGTAAATGTCCGCGAGTAATGCTGCATTCAGGTGCTGCTCGGGTGGTCCAAGTTTCTTAGAGAAAACTTATAGTCAAGTTATATTTAAGCAAAAAGTTGATGTGCAATACGTGCATGAATAAAAAGTATGTTAACAAAACACAAAACCGACTTGAGCAGGTGTTTCATGTGCATTTTACAACTCGGAATCTCATTTTTCCGATACCACATGAATGCACCTCTCCTTCAGCGGGAGTGTCCTGCGGTGCTGTGCATTCTGGGAGTTGTTGTCTTTCATCCACATGAGCCAAAAAGACACTTTCTGCCTTTTCTCGGTCAAGAAGGCCCCAACTTCAAAATGTATTTCACATTTCTACTACATATATGACCCAATGTCACTACAGATTCATGTTTCAACGGGTGAAGTATCCCTTTAAAGTATCAGAGAGGAGGATTAGGAGGGCTGAGATCAGCCGAGCGTGCAGGAGAAGTAGGTCGACGGTGTCCAGGTTAAAACGCTGTAACATTTCATACATTCGGTCAAATTCAGCACTGAAAGCATTTACAGAAACATCAAACTCACATTAAGACAGCTGGTTAAACCACCACTGGCCTTCACAGAGGCACGTCAGACATGAGCAGCCGATCCAGATGGTGTAGCTTTTGTACATTTGTCTGAAATCTGTCTGGATTTCACGCTCAGCCAAGCGCAGCGTCTGATGGCATTAACCACTCACTTTTGTCCTCCTTATTCATCCCACCTTCTCCTCTCCTCTTATCTCTACTCTTATCTCTCCTCCTCTCTTCGTCCCTCCTCTTCCTCCACCAGAGAGCAGCAGGCCAGAGAAGAGGGAGATCAAGTGTCCCACCCCGGGGTGTGATGGGACGGGTCATGTAACCGGTCTGTATCCCCACCACCGCAGCCTGTCAGGCTGTCCGCACAAGGACAGGATCCCCCCCGAGAGTGAGTTTTTATTCTGCTGCTTACTACGAGAAACTAAAAGTGACGGCTCAGACAGACACTACGTCTTCATATGGTCAAGGAACAGCTGATATTCCACTGAGATCAGGACTTCCTTTGGTTCCCCAGGAGAAGTGGGACAGTTTTTTGTTGATTCATTTCCTGCTGATGTCAGCGGGGGCAGTCCACAGGATGGTCTTTCATCCCAGATCTACATTTAATTTAGAATAGATTTCTGAAGGAGCTCATCGGTGTGTTAAGATGTCTGAGTGTGTGTGTACTTTTATCTCCTCCTCAGTTCTGGCCATGCATGAGAACGTGCTGAAGTGTCCGACTCCCGGCTGCACCGGTCAGGGCCATGTTAACAGCAACCGCAACACACACCGCAGGTACCTTACACACACACACACACACATCACAGAGTCTGTTTGGAAGTGTGTTTCTGCAGATCCGAGTGTTGTGCAAGCTTGTGTATTCATGTATGCAGGACAGCGGATGTGTCAGCGCACATCAGCGTGAGGCAGATTTACCCGGTCAGCAGCACGCTCTCACTTTGATATTCCTCGTCTTTCTCTGCAGTCTCTCTGGATGTCCCATCGCTGCTGCAGAGAAACTGTCCAAGAGCCACGATAAGCAGCTTCTGTCTCAGCCGGACGGCGAGCTGCTCAAAGGAAGCCCCAACGACAGAGTGCTCAGGTGGGTCATCACAAATCTGTGCAGTCATGTTCTCTAGCAGCGACCTCAAAGGGTTAAAAAAGCTCATCTGATTGTATTATAATGATTATGTAGTTATCGAGCATCGTGGTGCAGAAAGGACACCATTCAGTGGCCACGCCCACTTAGGAGATAGGAAGTGCATACTACAGGTTATCCAGGGTCGTAAATATCAATGGTTATTATAAAGGATAACAATGTGACGTGTTTGGTTGGGATCAGAGGGACCCTGAAGAACTTTTAAAGCGTGTCAGTGCTTCTCGGACGACTGACTGCATGTTGTAAACAGAGGTTAGCTTGTTACTCCTGAGCACTGATCCTGGCCTGTGATTGGCTTGTTATAACACAGTGAGGGGTGTTGAAGCATTTAGGGTGGCACTCCAATCATTTCTGGCCCTGAGATGTTTCTATCTCCTCGGCCGGTTGGCAGCGTGACCACGGACAGAGGAATGCTGCTATTATGCTAAGTCCACGCTGGTCTTCCTCGTTGGTATTTTAATTAATAAAGCAGCCGATAAGCTAATTATGTGAGCTGTAGGGGCGTTGTGAGGGGTGGGGTGGGGGGAGGAGAAATAATTGCTTTCCTTGAGGAAAAGCTCATCAGTGGTCAGACAAAGCGCGGAGGATTAAAATATAATAAGAGCGTCTGCTTTGTTGTTCTCTCCGATTGTTTTTAAAATGAGCTCAGAGGATTCTTTGTGAGGGATTCCGAGGGAATCTATGTTTCAGAAACAGAGAAGAAGAAGATCAAACTTTGACATCAGATTCCTGCTCCAGATGTGAGCTCAGACCGGAAGCACCAAGCGAGACAAACGTCAGAACTGTGTTTTTAAATAAGATTAATTTCTATGAATCTGGATCCATTACAAAAGAAGAAATGACATGCAGAGCGCTCCTTTCCTGTGAGCGTGCTCCGAGAATGACGCAGAAAGAGCTACAGACACAGGTGACCACATGACACCTGCCAGAGCATTAAGAGCTACAGACACAGGTGATCACAAGACACCTGCCAGAGCATTAAGAGCTACAGACACAGGTGATCACATGACACCTGCCAGAGCATTAAGAGCCACAGACACAGGTGATCACATCACACCTGCCAGAGCATTAAGAGCTACAGACACAGGTGATCACATGACACCTGCCAGAGCATTAAGAGCTACAGACACAGGTGATCACATCACACCTGTCAAAACATTAAGAGCTACAGACACAGGTGATCACATCACACCTGTCAGAGCATTAAGAGCTACAGACACAGGTGACCACATCACACCTGTCAGAACATTAAGAGCTACAGACACAGGTGATCACATCACACCTGTCAAAACATTAAGAGCTACAGACACAGGTGATCACATCACACCTGTCAGAACATTAAGAGCTACAGACACAGGTGATCACAACACACCTGCCAGAGCATTAAGAGCTACAGACACAGGTGATCACATCACACCTGTCAGAACATTAAGAGCTACAGACACAGGTGATCACATCACACCTGTCAGAACATTAAGAGCTACAGACACAGGTGATCACATCACACCTGTCAGAACATTAAGAGCTACAGACACAGGTGACCACATGACACCTGCCAGAGCATTAAGAGCTACAGACACAGGTGATCACATGACACCTGTCAGAACATTAAGAGCTACAGACACAGGTGATCACATGACACCTGCCAGAACATTAAGAGCTACAGACACAGGTGATCACATCACACCTGTCAGAACATTAAGAGCTACAGACACAGGTGATCACATGACACCTGCCAGAGCATTAAGAGCTACAGACACAGGTGATCACATGACACCTGTCAGAACATTAAGAGCTACAGACACAGGTGATCACATGACACCTGCCAGAACATTAAGAGCTACAGACACAGGTGATCACATGACACCTGCCAGAGCATTAAGAGCCAAAGACACAGGTGATCACATCACACCTGCCAGAGCATTAAGAGCTACAGACACAGGTGACCACATGACACCTGCCAGAACATTAAGAGCTACAGACACAGGTGATCACATCACACCTGTCAAAACATTAAGAGCTACAGACACAGGTGATCACATCACACCTGTCAAAACATTAAGAGCTACAGACACAGGTGATCACATCACACCTGTCAAAACATTAAGAGCTACAGACACAGGTGATCACATCACACCTGTCAGAGCATTAAGAGCTACAGACACAGGTGATCACATCACACCTGTCAAAACATTAAGAGCTACAGACACAGGTGATCACATCACACCTGTCAGAGCATTAAGAGCTACAGACACAGGTGATCACAACACACCTGTCAGAACATTAAGAGCTACAGACACAGGTGACCACATCACACCTGCCAGAGCATTAAGAGCTACAGACACAGGTGATCACATCACACCTGTCAGAACATTAAGAGCTACAGACACAGGTGATCACATCACACCTGTCAGAACATTAAGAGCTACAGACACAGGTGATCACATCACACCTGTCAGAACATTAAGAGCTACAGACACAGGTGATCACATGACACCTGCCAGAGCATTAAGAGCTACAGACACAGGTGATCACATGACACCTGTCAGAACATTAAGAGCTACAGACACAGGTGATCACATGACACCTGCCAGAACATTAAGAGCTACAGACACAGGTGATCACATCACACCTGTCAGAACATTAAGAGCTACAGACACAGGTGATCACATCACACCTGTCAGAACATTAAGAGCTACAGACACAGGTGATCACATCACACCTGTCAGAACATTAAGAGCTACAGACACAGGTGATCACATGACACCTGCCAGAGCATTAAGAGCTACAGACACAGGTGATCACATGACACCTGCCAGAGCATTAAGAGCTACAGACACAGGTGATCACATGACACCTGTCAGAACATTAAGAGCTACAGACACAGGTGATCACATGACACCTGCCAGAGCATTAAGAGCTACAGACACAGGTGATCACAACACACCTGCCAGAGCATTAAGAGCTACAGACACAGGTGATCACATGACACCTGCCAGAGCATTAAGAGCTACAGACACAGGTGATCACATGACACCTGTCAGAACATTAAGAGCTACAGACACAGGTGATCACATGACACCTGCCAGAACATTAAGAGCTACAGACACAGGTGATCACAACACACCTGTCAGAACATTAAGAGCTACAGACACAGGTGATCACATGACACCTGCCAGAACATTAAGAGCTACAGACACAGGTGATCACAACACACCTGTCAGAACATTAAGAGCTACAGACACAGGTGATCACATCACACCTGTCAGAACATTAAGAGCTACAGACACAGGTGATCACATGACACCTGCCAGAGCATTAAGAGCTACAGACACAGGTGATCACATGACACCTGTCAGAACATTAAGAGCTACAGACACAGGTGATCACAACACACCTGCCAGAGCATTAAGAGCTACAGACACAGGTGATCACAACACACCTGTCAGAACATTAAGAGCTACAGACACAGGTGATCACAACACACCTGTCAGAACATTAAGAGCTACAGACACAGGTGATCACATGACACCTGTCAGAACATTAAGAGCTACAGACACAGGTGATCACATCACACCTGTCAGAACATTAAGAGCTACAGACACAGGTGATCACATCACACCTGTCAGAACATTAAGAGCTACAGACACAGGTGATCACATCACACCTGTCAGAACATTAAGAGCTACAGACACAGGTGATCACAACACACCTGTCAGAACATTAAGAGCTACAGACAGGTGATCACATGACACCTGAACAGCCAGGTGACTCAGAGAAGGTGGGAGTCTGTTGATGTGTCTTCACGGTGTCGTCCTCTGAGGTGGGACTGCAGAGACTTCATGTCGGCTCATGAGGCTGTAAATTAGCGCGTGGTTGGAGAGTGGACTCAGTGAAACAAGACGAGGACGTCTATCACTTCTCTCCCCCTCCACCTCCTCCTCCCCCTCCTACTGCCTCCCCCCTGGTCTATCAGTGGTTTTACGCCAACAGGTCTGACAAAAGCCCGGGCTCTACAGGAAAACGAGAGGGCTTAAAGCTCATAAATTCCATGCTGTACAACATGCAAATGTGCCCTGTGCTGATAAGAGAGCTTTTAATCCTGCTGCACTCCTGCTAAGTACACCGCTGCCCTTCTCTCTCCTCCCTCTGCGCCCCCCTCTCTCCTCTCTTTATTTGTTTTAGTGATGATTGTGTGACTCCTTATTGCACCAATCCTGTTTTATATCCCCTCTCCACAGGTCTATTCTGCTTCATTTCTACTTAATCCTCCCACCCTGACGCTCTCCCCCCCATCTCTCCCCACAGACCCATGTGTTTCGTAAAGCAGCTGGAGGTTCCTCCGTTCGGCAGCTACAGGCCCAACATGGCCCCCGCAACGCCTCGCGCCAACCTAGCCAAGGAGCTGGAGAAGTACTCCAAGGTGTCCTTCGATTATGCAAGCTTCGATGCTCAAGTGTTCGGGAAGCGCATGCTTGCTCCAAAGATGCCCACCAGCGAAACGTCACCCAAAGCCTTCAAAAGTAAGACCACAGAGACGAGTCAATGATCAGATGTTCCTCCTCGTCAGCTGATTTATTCCCTCAGTAAACATAGATGGTCTCCGTCTCTAGCTTCAAGTCTTCTTCAACACAGCGTGATGTTCTTTTAGTAAATGATCATTTAGAGCTTTCACACACGCACTGAACTCAGGAACAAATCTAAAAATCTAAGTTCATGCTCACTGTAAGAAGATGATATACACGAACAGTCAATCTTTACCATCAGCTGATCTAAAGCGGCTCTTATAGAGAACAAAAGTGATGACGTATTTTTGTAGGCCAACCTGGAAGTAGCATCGCCATGGGTTCTTACGAGAATTCTCCTATGGGATTTTTGCATTGGATTTTGGATGATTGCAGAAAATAAGCTCTGTGGCTAACACACGTTTCTGATGCGTAGGCGTTTTGTTCAGCAGGATAATCTTTACAAATGAACACCACTGTTATGAAGTTTGAAGCGTTAATGCAGCCGAGAGAAGTAAAAAGCTAACGTTATGCTACAAGCGAACTACACCACAGTCGGTTGATTTTGACGTCACTACCGTTATACTTCATCGATCTAATCAGCGGTTTTGACAAGCTAGCGAAACCGTAGCTAAATAAGTTGTTTATTAACCTAATATTTACAAGAGCACTGAAAAACAAGACTAGATGCTGTAAGGCGGACTAGTGAGAGAGTTCCCGGCGTGATGACGTTTAATGTCCCCGACAACCACTGTAGTCTCATTTAGCCACTTGTTAGCAACCGCCATTTTTAGTACGCGTAAAAACTTTAAAATTCACAAGTTGGGGTCTTATCTAACGTAGTTTATCTCGTCTAACAAAACGCCAACATCTCTTAAGCTTGTGTTAACCACAGACCTTATTTCAGGCGTCTAACCACAAACCCATTCAAAATCCCCATTGACTCCCCAGAGGATAGAACCCATGGCACTAAAATGCTAACTCACTTCCGGGTTTTAGGACTCATTCCTGTGGCACTCTATATCCTCCTACAGCTAAGCCCTCTTTCCCCAAGTCCTCGTCGCCCAGCCTCATTCTCCACGGTTACGGGAAGAGCTCCTCCTTGGCCTACGATTACTCCCATGATGCCGAGGCAGCCCACATGGCGGCCACTGCAATCCTGAACCTGTCGACTCGCTGCTGGGAGAAACCGGAGAACCTCAGCACCAAACCACACAATAAGGTAAACACGTCCACATCATACACACACACACACACACACACACACACACACACACACACACACACACACACACACACACACACACACACACACACACACACACATATTTCCTTTCCCCTTTTCCTTTCCTTTCCTTTCCTCATCTCCTCCTTTCCTCTCCTGTCCTTAAACTTCCTTTCCTCTCTATCTCTTTCTTCCTGTGTTCTTGCTTCTTCTCTTCTTTACATACATTTCCTTTCCTATCCCCTTCTGTTCTTTCCCTCTCCTCCTCACCTACCTCATCCTGCCCCGTCCTCTTGTTTCCTTTCTTTCCCATCTTCCTCTCCTTTCCTTTCCTCTCTTCTTCCTCTCCTCTCCTTGGTGCTTGCTTCCTTTCCTTTCATGTCCTTTAAACATCTTCCATATCATTTCCTTTCCTTTCCTTCTATCTTGTCATCTTCCTCCTCCTCCTATTATTTTCTCCTTTTTCCTTGTATCATCCCTCCATCCTCTCCTCACCTCTTCCTTACCCTCCCTCCTCCTCACTCCCCCTCCTCACCTCCTCCTCCCTCCTCTCTGCATGAATTTATCATCAGGAGACTTGTGTTTGAAGCAACAGGATGGTGTTGAGATGGAGTTGCATCACCTCTGCCGTCCTCTCTCATCCTTTCATCCCTCCCTCCCTCCCTCCCCCTCCCTCCCACACTTTTCATGTTGTTATTGAATTTGGCTGGCTGCCTGTTCCCTGGATTACTTTCCACCAGGTAGCCTTTTTTCATTATCTGCCGGACGGATCTCCCACTCTTTCCTCCGCCCCCGCCACTCTCTCCTTCATTTCTTTTCACATCTCTTTTTGCTCTGTTATCTCCCTCTCTCTTCCCCCTGCCTCCCCCTCTGTGCCTCTCCCTCTCTCCCCTCTCTGTGCACAGGAGGTGTAATTGGAGCTCCACTTTCCCCCATATTGTGATTTTTAAAAGCCCTTTTGCCTCACAGAGGAGAGAAAGTGACTGCTTCATCATTTTCGATTTCCTGACGTGGTTTCAGGAGATAGAGAGTGAAGATTAATGTGTGTGTGTGTGTGTTAGCCGAGCAGAGTGAGGGGATGTTCAGCAAGGCACTGATCCAAGAGCAGGCCGAGCCGCGCGTTACTACAGAGCAGATAAACCAGGACTGATCTGGAGTCAGAGTTTACTCCGGTGTAGAAACACTGGAGTAGCGAGCTCATTAAATAGGACTGATCTGGGATCTGTTCTCTGATTTGTCTGGCTCCTGACCAGCTCGTGTTAGATGACGACTGAAAACACGGCCTGTCTCCTCGCTCTGCGTCTGTTCAGCTGCCAGAACCACGACCGAGCGCAGAGATGAAACACACGGCAGTGCTGCTGCTGGCAGAAATCAGCAGAATACATTAGATATCATTAGTGCACCCTGAATGGATGAAGGAGCTGAAGTGGAACAAAGACCGTATGAAGCTCTGGGACGATTTCACACACGTGAAGGTGGATGAATAACTTCACCTCAGAATAGTTTAGTCTAATCTGAAATTAAGATCCTCTCTCAATGCCGATGTGTGAAGCTACAAGTCAGACAGATTTATGTTCCATTATGTGGCTCTGCAACTGAATCTGCTCAAAGAAGGTCAATAAATCACAATCGTTACTGATATACTGTATATGTAAGACAAATTCAAAGACCTCCACAGATTTATGTCATTAAGAATGATCAGATCTTTACAAAAACCTCTCGGGCTGAAAGTGGACCCAAAACATTTAAAAACGACTTCCTGTTCATTTTTGAAACCCCATGTTAAAATGTCCAACTTTACAGCTGCAGTTCCTCCAGTGTCCACTAGAGTCTGTCTCCTGCAGTGAGTCAGTCCTCATAGAGCCCCATGTTAAAATGTCCAACTTTACAGCTGCAGTTCCTCCAGTGTCCACTAGAGTCTGTCTCCTGCAGTGAGTCAGTCCTCATAGAGCCCCATGTTAAAATGTCCAACTTTACAGCTGCAGTTCCTCCAGTGTCCACTAGAGTCTGTCTCCTGCAGTGAGTCAGTCCTCATAGAGCTCCATGTTAAAATGTCCAACTTTACAGCTGCAGTTCCTCCAGTGTCCACTAGAGTCTGTCTCCTGCAGTGAGTCAGTCTCCATAGAGCCCCATGTTAAAATGTCCAACTTTACAGCTGCAGTTCCTCCAGTGTCCACTAGAGTCTGTCTCCTGCAGTGAGTCAGTCCTCATAGAGCCCCATGTTAAAATGTCCAACTTTACAGCTGCAGTTCCTCCAGTGTCCACTAGAGTCTGTCTCCTGCAGTGAGTCAGTCCCCATAGAGCCCCATGTTAAAATGTACAACTTTACAGCTGCAGTTCCTCCAGTGTCCACTAGAGTCTGTCTCCTGCAGTGAGTCAGTCCTCATAGAGCCCCATGTTAAAATGTCCAACTTTACAGCTGCAGTTCCTCCAGTGTCCACTAGAGTCTGTCTCCTGCAGTGAGTCAGTCCTCATAGAGCTCCATGTTAAAATGTCCAACTTTACAGCTGCAGTTCCTCCAGTGTCCACTAGAGTCTGTCTCCTGCAGTGAGTCAGTCTCCATAGAGCCCCATGTTAAAATGTCCAACTTTACAGCTGCAGTTCCTCCAGTGTCCACTAGAGTCTGTCTCCTGCAGTGAGTCAGTCCTCATAGAGCCCCATGTTAAAATGTCAAACTTTACAGCTGCAGTTCCTCCAGTGTCCACTAGAGTCTGTCTCCTGCAGTGAGTCAGTCCCCATAGAGCCCCATGTTAAAATGTCCAACTTTACAGCTGCAGTTCCTCCAGTGTCCACTAGAGTCTGTCTCCTGCAGTGAGTCAGTCCCCATAGAGCTCCATGTTAAAATGTCCAACTTTACAGCTGCAGTTCCTCCAGTGTCCACTAGAGTCTGTCTCCTGCAGTGAGTCAGTCATCTATAAAATATGATTCAATTAGACTCAACATGACATTTTCTTTTTTAAATGTTTGCATTACAATCTAATGATGTTGTTCTCATCTCTCTCTCTCTCTCTCTCTCTCTCTCTCTCTCTTTCCCTCTCTCTCTCTCTCTCTCTCTCTCTCTCTCTCTCTCTCTCTCTCTCTCTCCCTCCCTCTCTCTCTCTCCCTCCCTCTCTCTCTCTCTCTCTCTCTCTCTCTCTCTCTCTCCCTCCCTCTCTCTCTCTCCCTCCCTCTCTCTCTTTCCCTCTCTCTCTCTCCTCTGCAGGAGATGGACATCGAGGTGGACGAGAACGGCACTCTGGACCTGAGCATGAAGAAGCCCATTAAACGTGAGGGCAGTCTGTCCGGCACCAGCCCCGGGGTCCGCTCCCCCGACCCCTCCTCCTCCTCCTCCCTCCATCACGGCAGCGGGATGACATCACCTAACCTTCTCGCCTACAAGCAAGAGGAGTGGGAGGGGCCTCTGGATTACACCAAACCTAACCGCCAGAGGGAGGAGGAAATGGACGAGGTCAGTGTGATTAGAGAGTGAGCTCCAAACCGGCGGCGTGCTTCCTGTGGAGGAAACGTTGCAACATAAATAACAACAGAACAAACAGGCCCTGAGCTCTTTTACTCGTTTACATCACTTTGTCTTCCTGTCATCCCCTCGCCGTGGTTCCTGTCCCCTCTTCCTCTTTCTATTATTCATTTATTCTGTGAAACATGGAGTTTCTGCTCACTTAAAACACCGCTTTGTGGAGCACAGCTGGTGTGTCAGGTAGATTGCACCATCCTGACTTTGGCATATGCTAATTTGTGCTCCTTTGAACTTTTCAAAAGAAATATAAAAAGGGCTTTGAGTTTAAATATTTTATGAGGACACTCTGCATCACTTGTCTACAAGAGAATAAGAAAAGGATCAGAGCAGAGACGAGTGTGCACATGGCGCTCTGCAAAGTTTCTGAGCTTGAACACAGACATAGAAACTGTCAGGAGAACGCTGTCCACACCGAGAACCACGAGTTCATCTGAGAGGGTCAAAGAGTTAAACCTGTGCACGTTATGTGTTTGTCAGATGGAGCACACAGGTCACTCATACGTGTCCTCCGACCCCGAGGACTGCGACATGATGCAGGACTGTCTGGAGGACAGGAAGTACCCGGGAGAGGTCACCACCCCGAGCTTCAAGGTCAAATTTCAGCCCAAGGACGCCAAGAAAGAGCTGCTCTCGTAAGTCACCAGGAGCTAGCTTTGAGCTAAATGCTAACACCTGATCATGCTAGCATGCTAATGCTAAAGAGGTCACAGACACATCTTTCTCTGATCCAAAACTTTAACAGATGTTTTAATTACCATCATTAACAGATACAAACAGCTGATCACGTGTTTTATTTCACTCAATCTTATCCAATCAGAATCATTTAAAACGTTTCACTTCCTGTGACATCCAGATCAACAACTGTTCTTCTGTCACTAAATACTACAAACATGGAGGATGAATAAAGAACTACACTCCCATATAACCTCTCTCTCTCTGTGCCTGCCCCCCCCCCCCCAGGTGTCCCACACCTGGCTGTGATGGCAGCGGTCACATCACTGGAAACTACGCCTCTCATCGCAGGTTTTTACCTTTTCACTTATTTCCTGCAGAAATAGAACTCTTGTTTTAAAATGTGACCTGTGTGAGAGTGAGAGAGTCCAAAGCTCGACCAATCCAAACATTTGATTTGATCCTGACGTGCCCGAGGCAATAAGGTCGAGAGAGCCGGCGAGCATGGACGCTCATTGACTCTGATATGCATCAGTAATTTACTTCTTGCCGTCTGTCCTCTTCTTCCTAAATGACCTTGGTATGCCTCGCATTCTTGATTTCCCTTCACTCACTCTCTCTCTCTCTCCTCTCCTTTCACACGCTCTCCTCTTCCTCGCCCGCCCTTTGCTCTTCCTCTCAGTCTGTCTGGGTGTCCTCTCGCTGATAAGAGCCTTCGGTCCCTCATGGCGGCCCACACCCCTGAACTCAAGTATGTGTGCTCTACACCTTCACTCTTTTCACCTGCACTTCACTTCACTGCTGCTGACACGCCGAACACACGCCGCCTCACTCTGCTGACACTCACGCTGCTTTTGTTGCTGCCGCCGCCGCTGCATCTGTCACGCTGCTTTTCTGCATCTGGCTCGCCTTTCACTTCAGTCAGCTCGTGGGAATGTGAAATGAATCTCTGAGATGAGTCGTCAGCAGACAGAAGCTTGACGAGCAGCCGTGGAGAGAAAGACGAGTTTTTAACAGAGTCTGAAAGAGTCTCAGTCCGTCTGCATGAAGACGCCAAACATCCAACATGTCCACGTTGTTGTTGTTGTTGTTCACTGCTCCCCTCACTGCGCTCCAATGAGATTCATGCACAAAGACAACAGCTTGATTTGACACGTTAACCATCTTAAGGTATTTTATGATTTAAAGGAAAGAACAGAAAAGAGAAATATATAGAAAACGACCTCAGGGTTAGAAAGGAAGCGAGCGCAGTGATCCACACACACACACACACACACACACACACACACACACACACACACACACACACACACACACACACACACACACACACACACACACACACAAACACACACACACACACACTCACACACACACACTCACACTCACCTACACAACCAGATAAACACACACACACACACACACACACACACACACACACACACACACACACACACACACACAGATACACACACACACACACACACACACACACACACACACACACACAGATACACACACACACACACAGATACACACACAGATACACACACACACACAGATACACACACACACACACAGATACACACACACGCACACACACAGATACACACTCACACTGACACAGATACACACACACAGATACATACAGATACACACACACACACACAGATACACACACACACACAGACACAGATACACACACACACAGATACACACACACACACACAGATACACACACACACACAGATACACACACACACAGATACACACACACACACACAGATACACACACACACAGATACACACACACACACACAGATACACACACAGACACAGATACACACACACACAGATACACACACACGCACGCACACAGATACACACACACACAGACACAGATACACACACACACACACAGATACACACACACACACACAGATACACACACACACACAAATACACACACAGACACAAATATACACACACACACAGATACATACACACACACACAGATACACACACACACAGACACAGATACACACACACACACACACAGATACACACACACACACACAGATACACACACACACAAATACACACACAGACACAAATATACACACACACACAGATACATACACACACAGACACAGATACACACACACACACACAGATACACACACACACAGATACACACACAGACACAAATATACACACACACACAGATACATACACACACACACAGATACACACACACACACACAGATACACACACACACACACACACACACACACACACACACACACACACACACACACACACTCACGTGTTTTTATGAGCTGAATCCATGAGGACTGGAACTGTTTGTTTTTTTATGCACCTAAATTATCCGCCAGGTGAACAGGAGAGAATCCTGTAATCATTGCAGACTCCTGCACACCTGTCTGAATCGCACAAACAGAAATGTTGTCAATGTTTTTGAGTTTGTCTGCAATGTTTGGTGATTAAAAACTATAAATGACCCGATAATGGGGGCGTAGGACTTGTTTTTTTTGTCGATATGGTTACATTTTTATCAGAATCGAAGTTTAAATTCTGGTGTCATGACAACCGTCACACGCTGATATAAACCTCCTGGTCTCCTCTCTCCCAGATGTCCGACTCCAGGATGTGACGGCTCGGGTCACATCACAGGAAACTACACCTCGCACAGAAGGTAACAAACACTCCTGAAAACACACACACTGACTCACACACACACTGACACACACACAGACAGTCAGAGAGGCCTAGTGACAGTTCATGCTAGAGTTAGTTAGGGATCACATACACACCTTTCCATTCTCCTGTTTTGGGCCGTGTTAGTCGCTTTGAGTTGTCATTTGGTTCAAGTATTCTTTATGAAGCTTTCTCTTCACCACAGCTCTTTTCAACCCTATGTTATCAACTCCATACTTTCTGTTTTCAGTCTCTCTGGGTGCCCGCGTGCCAAGAAAAGTGGAATTAAAACTCCTACCAAGGACAACCAGGAGGACTCGGAGCTTTTAAAGTTCGTACCGCTCAGAAAGCCATAATGTCTGCTTTTAGCCAGACTGACGGTAACATGCAATAAAAAGAGAGAGAGAGAGGGAGAGGGAGAGCTGCCCCGGTTATCCACAATCAGGCCCTCACTGATGGGGAACACACTTACTGCAGATACTGACTGTAGTTCATGGCAGAGGAAGTACAGCACAGAAACATGGGCTTCATGCTGCATCTGCACACAAACAGTTAATCCATTAGCATGTTGCTAACAGCATGTGCTAGCTCTTTCATCAGTTAGATTATTCACTGAAAATAAAAAGTTTCAAATAGATGTGAAAACATGAATCTGGCCCAAAGAGAAAGTTTACAACTTAAATATTTATCATCATATTCTCGTCTTTCTCTACACCGGATGTTTTGGATCCTTCTCATCTGACCTCAGTGCCCTCTCGCTCTCTTTATTTCTCCTCCTCCTCCTCCTCCTCCTCCTCCTCCTTCTCTTCTCCCTCAGATGTCCGGTCCCCGGCTGTGACAGTCTGGGTCACATCAGTGGGAAGTACGCCACACACCGCAGCGCCTACGGGTGCCCGCTGGCGGCCCGCAGACAGAAGGAAGGTCTCCTGAACGGGACCCCCTTCAACTGGAAGGCCTTTAAGACAGAGGGACCCACCTGCCCCACCCCCGGCTGTGACGGCTCCGGACACGCTAACGGGAGCTTCCTCACACACCGCAGGTAGATGTTGTTTAAAACGTGAGAAGCTAAAGCTATAAGATGGTTAGCTTAGCTTTAAGACTTGAAGCTGCTGCAGAGACATGAAGATGGATCATTCCTCTCTCAATACCAGCAGGAGAAGCAACAGGCTCATCAATCCTGTTTCCTTTAACGTGACAAATGTTGGGACGTTTAGTTTGAACATAAAACCTTTAAATCCTGCAGCACGTCTTCCTGCAGCACTGAGCACATATAAAGCACGCTGAAATGTACCGTTTAGTGTTTGTTTGAATGTGCGATAAAAAGAGCACAACAGTAACCACCCTCCTCCTCCTCCTCATCCTCCTCATCCTCCTCCTCCTCCTCCACCTCCACTTCCTCCTCCTCCTCCTCTTCCTCCTCCTCCTCCTCCTCCTCCTCATCCTCCTCCTCCACCTCCACTTCCTCCTCCTCCTCCTCTTCCTCCTCCTCCTCATCCTCCTCCTCCACCTCCACTTCCTCCTCCTCCTCCTCATCCTCCTCCTCCACTTCCTCCTCCTCCTCCTCCTCCTCCTCATCCTCCTCCTCCACCTCCACTTCCTCCTCCTCCTCCTCCTCCTCTTCCTCCTCCTCCTCCTCCTCCTCCTCCACTTCCTCCTCCTCCTCCTCCTCCTCCTCCTCCTCCTCCTCCTCCACTTCCTCCTCCTCCTCCTCCACTTCCTCCTCCTCCTCCTCCTCCTCCTCCTCCTCCTCATCCTCCTCCTCCTCCACTTCCTCCTCCTCCTCCTCCTCATCCTCCTCCTCCTCCTCCTCCTCCTCCTCCTCCTCCACTTCCTCCTCATCCTCCTCCTCCTTCTCATCCTCCTCCTCCTCCTCCACTTCCTCCTCCTCCTCGTCCTCCTCCTCCACTTCCTCCTCCTCCTCCTCGTCTCTGTGTGTCTCCAGCCTCTCAGGATGTCCTCGAGCTTTGTACGCCAAGAAGAAGGCCAAGTTCCCCTCAGAGGATTACCTGAGCACCAAGTTCAGAGCCAGTGATGGTGAGAGCAGAACCAACACTCACACTGTGAATCAGTCTCTTCATCATCATCATCATCGCGCTGCATGCTTTTAAAGAATTCAGACATGTAGGAACACGTCTGTTAGGTGTAACTGAGGTACACAGGCGCAGGATTCACAACATGCATGTCAGAGAGGGAGGAGGAATGTCTCACTTGCATCGTCTGTTTGCATGTAGAAGATTAAGGAGGGATGCTGAAATCCAGACTTCAGTGTGTGAGTGGCTTAAAGACAGGGGAGTCATGGGGGGGGGGGGCTGACTCTCCAATTATGGCCCCAATGGAGGAAGGGGCCCTGATGGAAAAAGGGGTCCTTATTGGTCCTTTTATAGATGTGTTTGGATGAGTCTCTCTCTGAGTCAGAGTGAAGAGAAAGCAGATGAAGTTGTTTTATGATCTTAAATATCGAGCAGCTGAAAGTCTGCTGTCACATTATCCACAAACAACAGGACGCCATCATGTGAGGAAGTCCTTCAGTGACATCACTCCATCAGACTCTGTGAAAAAACACATCTAGGTTTATAAAGTAAAACACACACAGTCCAGCTGAAACTCAGACTCTGTTCCTATCTCGTCCTCAGTCCTGGACAACGACGAGGACATCAAGCAGCTCAACAAAGAGATCAACGACCTCAACGAGTCCAACAATGAGATGGAGGCTGACATGGTCAACCTGCAGACACAGGTGGGCGTCATCAGAGTTAGACACGTGATTAATGCCACAAGAATAAGTCCAAGTTTACACTCTGTTACTGAGACACGTCACACACACAGACACACAGCACAGGAGGGGCTGCAGACAGGGGGCGCTCTAAGCTGCTGGGGGTGTGACACGTCCCTGCTTTGCCATGTGAAGGAGCATCGTATCCAGCAGCTGAACTACAACAACAAACAAACATACGGAAAAAAACTACAGATATAACTCCACTTCCTGTGGTCAGCAGCTCAAACTAAAATAACAAAACCCAACAATCGACAACATGTCTGAGGAACACACACACCCTCACCTCATGCTGCCTCCCTGTCGTCCCTCTCGCCCCTCTCACCCCTCCTGTCCTCTCACCTCCTGTCCCCTCTCTCCCCTCTCTCCTGTCCTGTCCCTCTCTCCCCTCTCTCCTGTCCTGTCCCCTCTCTCCCCTCTTTCCCCATCTGTCCCTCTCTCCCCTCCTCTTCCCTGCTCTCCTCTCCTGTCCCCTCTCACCCCTCCTGTCCTCTCACCTCCTGTCCCTCTCTCCCCTCTCTCCTGTCCTGTCCCTCTCTCCCCTCCCTCCTGTCCTGTCCCCTCTCTCCCCTCTCTCCTGTCCTGTCCCCTCTCTCCCCTCCCTCCTGTCCTGTCCCTCTCTCCCCTCCTCTTCCCTGCTCTCCTCTCCTGTCCCCTCTCACCCCTCCTGTCCTCTCACCTCCTGTCCCTCTCTCCCCTCTCTCCTGTCCCTCTCTCCCCTCCCTCCTGTCCTGTCCCTCTCTCCCCTCCCTCCTGTCCTGTCCCCTCTCTCCCCTCCCTCCTGTCCTGTCCCCTCTCTCCCCTCCCTCCTGTCCTGTCCCTCTCTCCCCTCCTCTTCCCTGCTCTCCTCTCCTGTCCCCTCTCACCCCTACTGTCCTCTCACCTCCTGTCCCTCTCTCCCCTCTCTCCTGTCCCTCTCTCCCCTCCCTCCTGTCCTGTCCCCTCTCTCCCCTCCCTCCTGTCCTGTCCCCTCTCTCCCCTCCCTCCTGTCCTGTCCCCTCTCTCACCTCCTGTCCCTCTCTCCCCTCTCTCCTGTCCTCTCACCTCCTGTCCCCTCTTTCCCCATCTGTCCCTCTCTCCCCTCCTCTTCCCTGCTCTCCTCTCCTGTCCCCTCTCTCCCCTCTCTCCTGTCCTGTCCCCTCTCTCACCTCCTGTCCCTCTCTCCCCTCTCTCCTGTCCTCTCACCTCCTGTCCCCTCTTTCCCCATCTGTCCCTCTCTCCCCTCCTCTTCCCTGCTCTCCTCTCCTGTCCCCTCTCACCCCTCCTATCCTCTCACCTCCTGTCCCTCTCTCCCCTCTCTCCTGTCCTGTCCCCTCTCACCCCTCCTGTCCTCTCACCTCCTGTCCCTCTCTCCCCTCTCTCCTGTCCTCTCACCTCCTGTCCCCTCTTTCCCCATCTGTCCCCTCTTTCCCCATCTGTCCCTCTCTCCCCTCCTCTTCCCTGCTCTCCTCTCCTGTCCCCTCTCACCCCTCCTGTCCTCTCACCTCCTGTCCCTCTCTCCCCTCCCTCCTGTCCTGTCCCCTCTCTCCCCTCCCTCCTGTCCTGTCCCTCTCTCCCCTCCTCTTCCCTGCTCTCCTCTCCTGTCCCCTCTCACCCCTCCTGTCCTCTCACCTCCTGTCCCTCTCTCCCCTCTCTCCTGTCCTCTCACCTCCTGTCCCCTCTTTCCCCATCTGTCCCCTCTTTCCCCATCTGTCCCTCTCTCCCCTCCTCTTCCCTGCTCTCCTCTCCTGTCCCCTCTCTCACCTCCTGTCCTCTCACCTCCTGTCCCTCTCTCCCCTCTCTCCTGTCCTCTCACCTCCTGTCCCCTCTTTCCCCATCTGTCCCTCTCTCCCCTCCTCTTCCCTGCTCTCCTCTCCTGTCCCCTCTCACCCCTCCTGTCCTCTCACCTCCTGTCCCTCTCTCCCCTCTCTCCTGTCCTGTCCCTCTCTCCCCTCCCTCCTGTCCTGTCCCCTCTCTCCCCTCTTTCCCCATCTGTCCCTCTCTCCCCTCCTCTTCCCTGCTCTCCTCTCCTGTCCCCTCTCACCCCTCCTGTCCTCTCACCTCCTGTCCCTCTCTCCCCTCTCTCCTGTCCTGTCCCCTCTCTCCCCGCTCTCCTCTCCTGTCCCCTCTCTCCCCTCCTGTCTTCCCAAACCTCCCGTCCCTCCCCATGTGTGACATATATTATAAAGTGTCTGCAGCAGTTTGTAACCCTCAGAGATATGGAGACAGATTTATTTCCGTATATTAAAGTGTTGTTTCTGTGCTGCAGATCTCCTCCATGGAGAAGAACCTGAAGAGCATCGAGCACGAGAACAAGATGATCGAGGAGCAGAACGAGGCTCTGTTCATGGAGCTGTCGGGTCTGAGCCGCGCCCTGATCCGCAGCCTGGCCAACATCCACCTGCCGCACATGGTGAGTTCACACACACACACACACACACACATACAGACACACACACACACACACACACACACACACAGTGACGTGGGATCTGTGCATCCGTCAAGCCTGATGCACAGATCTCACGCAGATTAGATGCTCTCTGTCAACTGTCTCTGATTGATTTCATGTGTTACGAGAATGTGAATCTGACAGCCGCTCCCGTCCCCGCTCCTCTCAGCTGTTATTGGTTGTTGTTTGTTCTCAGCAGGAGCCAATCACAGAGCAGAACTTCGACCGCTACGTGAGCACGCTGACCGACATGTACACCAACAAGGACTGCTTCCAGAGCCCCGAGAACAAGGCTCTGCTGGAGAGCATCAACAAGGCTGTGAAGGGCATCAAAGTCTGACGCTCCGCACACACATATACTGACTCACACACACACACACACATACTTACACACACACACACACACACACACACGCACACACACACACACACACACACACACACACACACACGCACACGCACACGCACACACACACACACACACACACACACACACACACACACACATACACGGGGGAGAAGGCACACTGTCCTGAAGCACCGGATCGTGACGGAGTGGAGGAGAGATGTTGAAATACTCTACAATGTTTTGAAATATGATTAAAAAACAAAAAAGGGAATTCAGGTTATTTAAATAAACGGCAACTTTAAAGAAATCATCCCAGGGAGCACTCTGCAGAAGAACGGACCAAAACACTCGCCAGAATGAGGAGGGCGAGGAGGAGGAGGACGAGGATGACGAAGCATCCTGCAGAATAAAAGGAGCAGAAGAAGAAGAAGGATGTGTGTGGAAACTGTTTTACCTGTCGTCTCTTTGTGTCCTGAACTGTTTGTGGAGAAACCTGGAGGAGCGCTAACACTCGGCGTGATGAAGACGATGACACACACCTCTCTACTTCATCACCACACACACTCAGTTTGTTGTGTGTGTGTGCGTGTGTGTGTTGTGTTCCTGCAGCACAGACGTCAACAGAGAGATTTTGATGGCGTTGAAAGAGACGATCCAGGATCAGTGTTTATATGATGATTGAAGATAAGCCCCGCCCCCTGCTCTTTGTTGTTTTGACTGACATGATGCTAGTCGTAGTGTGAAGCGTTTCAGTTAGTCATATGGATAGTATTTATGGACGTAGGCCTTGCACTTGATTTGATGATTGTTATATATGAATTATTTAAACGTGTGAACTTTTAAATTATGACGTTTATTTATTTGAATCTATTTATTCTGTTTGTTTTATAAGCACACACACACACGGATCCTTAGTGCGTGTGTGGCGCCCTGCAGACGTTCATATCTGCAGAATGATATGAAGAGATTTTGTTTTTTTACAAACCTTTTTCATTACAGATGTTTTATAACGGAGAGAATCTTTTGATAATATGACCAACCACTTCTTCTGGGTTGTTTTTCTTTGTTGCAGTCCAACACGGCGCCGAGAAGACAAATGTATTTATTATTTATTGAATATGAAAGAGATGGAGTGATACGACTGTCTATTTATTTATTTATGTGAGTGATGTGACGCTTGAGTCTGAGTAGTCCTAAAGATCCACTGCTAATAAAGAAACCAACCAACACAGACATGTTTGATTCCTGTAGGCCAGGAGACCAATCAGCAGCTGATTGTGCACACAGGAAGTGAGCGAGCGAGCGAGCCGACAGCAGCATCAGCATCTGAGCTGCTCTTATTCTCACTCACATTCAAACTCGACCCAAACTTCTACGTTACCTCTCCCGAGCGCTTTGTAGCGGCCAGCTCTGGCTCTCTCACACACACACACTCTGAGTCGTAACACACACACACACACACACACACACACACAGAGCTGCCACATGTTGACCCTCCAGGACACCGTAGCACGGCCTCCTTTGACTAACGTCGATCAGATTAACACACACACACACACACACACACACACACACACACACACACACACACACACACACACACACACACACACACACACACACACACACACACACCCTTGTAGCCTTACTCTAGATTTTAATTTTTTGATGCACAAAGTGCCACAAAAAGAAAAACGAGAAAAACGAGAGCTCACTTTCTTTCCTGATTCTTCTTCGCATTTCTGCAATGTACCAGCGTCTGGTCCCGGAGCGACCTCGGCGCCTCGGAGTGCTGATTGTTTCAGATGCCTTTATTTCTCCGCCAAGATGGCCGTTAGTACACGCTCTATACATTCTGTATAAATAGATTTTAAAGATGCTATATATAAGAATATAAACATACCTATATTTTTCCAGTGTAATTGTTGCTCTTCTTCTTCTCTTGTTCTGAGCTGATCCGAGCGTCACCTGCTGTTAGAAGAGATGTGAGGCAGTTACACCTGATTCCACAAAGACCTGCTGAACTGTGGCTTTAAACACAACATTCAGTCAGTCTGAAGCAAAGTAGGCGCTGATGAAACAGTCCGAGTGTTGTCATGGTTTCCTTTTCTTTCTTGCTGATTTCTTTGTCTGTCTTTGACCCACAAACATCTGCTGTGTGTTGTTCTCGATCTGAAACTAGCTGGTTGTCATGTGACTTAATGTACAGTAAAAAGAGGACGCCTCTGAATAATGTTCTGCACACGAGCTGCGTTTCCACTGCAGGAACTTTCTCCAGGGAGGAGGGACTTTAGGAGGAGTGTTTCCACTGCAGGAACTTTCTCCAGGGAGGAGGGACTTTAGGAGTAGTGTTTCCGATGCAGGAACTTTCTCCAGGGAGGAGGGACTTTAGGAGTAGTGTTTCCACTGCAGGAACTTTCTCCAGGGAGGAGGGACTTTAGGAGTAGTGTTTCCGATGCAGGAACTTTCTCCAGGGAGGAGGGACTTTAGGAGTAGTGTTTCCACTGCAGGAACTTTCTCCAGGGAGGAGGGACTTTAGGAGGAGTGTTTCCACTGCAGGAACTTTCTCCAGGGAGGAGGGACTTTAGGAGTAGTGTTTCCACTGCAGGAACTTTCTCCAGGGAGGAGGGACTTTAGGAGGAGTGTTTCCACTGCAGGAACTTTCTCCAGGGAGGAGGGACTTTAGGAGGAGTGTTTCCACTGCAGGAATTTTCTCCAGGGAGGAGGGACTTTAGGAGGAGTGAGGAGCAGGGAGGGCTTTATTTTACCCCCAGAAGGTCCCTGCCATGTGGAGATACTTCCTGAAGGAACTAAGGGGGGGGGGGGGGGGGGGGGGCATTTGTCATTGATTCATTCATACATTCAGAAAAAGCTTTGAAATGCCAGCAGACTGATTTGGCTCATCTTAGGGGGTCTTAGTGGACCTGTAGACCATACTGAACTGGAGGAACCTTAAATCCTTGAAAAGTACTTCCTGGGATTTAATGTCCCGGGTACTTTAGGTGGAAACGCGGCTTTAGTGTGTGTGCAGGTATTGTGTTGTTGCTGGTGAGGCCTGCTCGCTCTGTGATGTTCAAAGCATCCAGTAGGGGGCGTTAGTGTAACCTGCTGCTGTGGTGTACAGTGTGTAACTCTGATGTCAAAGGCATGTCGTTCATGTGCTTTTAGCCAACGTAGAATGAAACTTCTTTGTGCACTTTCTGAATAACCATTGAAAATGCCAGCATTTGAGTCTCAACTTGTAAGAACCCCAACGAGCAATAGCAAAGACTCACCCCCCTGCAGGGTGAGGGAAGGGGATGGGGGGCGTCTCACCTGATTTTTTGGAGACATGTTGGATGGAGACATCTCTTTGATTCAGGGGGTTTCAAAAGTTTCTTTTCCAAACAAAAACCAAAAGAGATTGACAGAGAGCAGAGTTTGGTTCTCAGGTGACCGGGATGGGGGGTGGGGGTGGGGTGGGGGGAGGCAGCTGAGGCTGGAGGCGCTGGCAGCGGCTGCATCGAGACCTCCTGTGGAAAGAGATGAGTGTGTGGGAGGGAGGAAATTGATTTGCCAGATACACGATCTCCCCCTTGTTTCAGGAGGAGGCGTTTGTTGCATAAATATGTGTCCATCACTCAAAGAATGTCAAAGCTTTTCATGACTTTAGCCCCCCCCCATGTGTTGTGTAACCTCTCCTCAGGAAAGACAGTTTGGATGCATTTGCTTAACAAAGTAGCATTTCCCTCCTGTGTTAAAATGCACGAGAATGGGAGGCGAGAGTGTCAGGACTGTGAATATTCTAACGTATTTGATATGGCATGACCCCTTTTAAAGTGCTTGATGAAATTGTCTTCTGAGGTATGTAAATGAAAAACAGTGAGGCCATGAAAGCCGAGCGTTCTCACTAAATGTCAGCTAAGAGAGCACAAGCAGCCTTCGCTTGTGAGCTCGCCCACGCTCTCTCTCTCTCTCTCTCCGTGTTTTCTGATTTCCATTAAAGTCCTGAGTGATGGAGGATTATCATCTCAACAAGAAACTAACTGGTCAGGACCCAGTTTCCCTGCAGCTCCAGGATGAACTCATATTTAACTCTTTCAGGGAAACCAGCCCACACCAAAAGCAGCTCTGTCTGAAACCGGGAGGGGGGCACACCTTTACATCCCGGTCCGAGTTAGAACCTTAGACTGTGAGTAAGAAGGGAGGTTTTTGACAAGACAATGCTGCAAAGCTTCTGGACATTTATTTGATATCAGGTGATTTAAAACGACACTTTGATCATTTCAAGATGGATAGGATCAAAAGAACTGAAGACTGCGTGACGCAGGCGAACTTTCTTAAATGCACAGTAACATTTAAACATTGAGGGTTTCCCACGATCTCTCTAGCTCCGCCCTCTTTTCCAAATACGGTCGCTTCCTTTAGACTAAATGTTCTTACTGAAAACATGAACCGTCTTCTCGTCTTTTCGTACGACGGAAACTCTCCGCTGACAAACATCCACACTTTTGGTTTTCCTGATTTCACGTGATGGCGATTTAATTTATTTTATTTCACGAGATCTGAATTCATTTACCTTTTACCTCAGGATAACAACAACGCTGGTTTTCCTGTGATCACGTGTAAAGGTCACCATCTCACAAAGACAATGGCTGAATGAAAGTTGTTATGGCGCATTAACATTATGAGATAACGAGATAAAGAGTTCTAAAATATGGACATCCAACCGTTTGATTGACTTTGTTGTCTCATGATGATGACTGGTCAGGTGTTTCCTCAAGCTCTTTGACTTATTTTGCTCGTAAAGGTTTTACAGTGATAACAAGTACATTTCTCTCGACCTCGAGAAACGGCGAAATGAAGTCGTTATCAGAGGAAACCATGGTGCGTTGACATCGTGAGATAACGAGACAGAGTCTGAGGCCGTCAAACATTTTATTTATTTTATAAATAAATGAATTTCAGGGTTATCCTCGAGATCGCTGCTTTGTTGTTGTCATGTGGAAAGGAGTGCTGACGCACCGAGATCTCGAGATCAATCAGTCGAGATTAGGAAAAAGAGAATCAAACATATGATTTGTCAGGTCGCCGCTCTACGGAGACGTAGGTCGTCTATACCATCAGCAGGCTTCAGAAACTTCAGCATTGGCTTCCTGAACCCTCGTCTTATGTACGGTCTTTGGTCAAATAAAAAAGTATAAATGTGCGTTTAAGTGGCACTTTTCATCAAGCTGAACAAAACCAAAAGACTCCCCCCCGCCCCACCCTGCCAGGCCCCGCCCCTCATGGCCCCGCCCCCTCCTGGTCCCCCTCCCCCCCTGCTGTAGTTAAAGCTGTGTGGTCTTATCATGTGTGCCTTTCTCACTTCACACATTTCAGCATACTCGTATGTTTACACTCTGCAGCCTGCTTCAAACACTGTTGGAAACTTTTGGTCTGATCTCTGAAACAATACTTTCTAGGAGGGGGGGGGGGGTGCAGGTGGGTGTTGTGGGGGGGTTTAATTATGTATCGGGAGAAACATAAATGTGTCTTTTACATGCAGAGTTAGAGACGGAGACGCGACACAGAAACTGTGATCTCATTCAGGTACCAAACTGCACTGGGACGTGTTGTGAAGGAGCGTGAGGAGCGTCGTGGTCGTTCTCGTCTTAGATAACGCGTCAGTGTGCAGGGCATTCTTTTAACACCACTTGAGGTCTCTGTACATATTTGTATTCAGAACAAACAGTGTTATTATTGTTGTTGTATTGAAGTTAAAAATAGTTTAAAAAAATGTGACATAAAAAAAAGCGTGCACAGCCAAGGGTTGTCCTGCTCGCACATTTTTACACAGATGAGTATTTTTACTGCTGATTTTTTAGGCATTGATATTAAAAACCTTCCAGAATAATAACAAGCACTTCTTCCAAAAGCGTAGCTGTAAGGTGGTTTTTGTTACTTTTGTAGGCGTGGTCGTTCCTTTGCTACTGCTCCGCTTTGTAAAGTGGGACAGGCCTTGGCTGTGCGTCCTTGGGGTCTCATGTTGGTTTTCTTTTGGGGGGAGTGAAACTCTGTAGGTGGACGAACTTGTGATGTGTGTTTGTGTACTCGTGCCCCCCTGTTCCTGTGTCTGTGTTCTAAAGCAGAGAAGTGATGTCAGTTATTGTGGGGCTACCGTTTTAAATGTTCTCTATGAAAAACAACAATAAAGATTCCTAGACAAGAACGCCTCGGCCCCTCACTCAGAGAGAGAGAGAGTGTGTGAGAGAGAGAGAGCGAGTGTGAGAGAGAGAGAGAGAGAGAGTGTGTGAGAGATAGAGCGAGAGAGAGCGAGAGAGTGTGTGAGAGAGCGAGAGAGAGAGAGAGAGAGAGAGAGTGTGTGTGAGAGAGAGAGAGCGAGTGTGAGAGAGAGAGAGAGAGAGAGAGTGTGTGAGAGATAGAGCGAGAGCGAGAGAGAGCGAGAGAGTGTGTGAGAGAGCGAGAGAGAGAGAGAGAGGGAGAGAGAGAGAGAGAGAGAGAGGGAGAGTGTGTGTGTGAGAGAGAGAGAGGGAGAGTGTGAGAGAGAGAGAGAGAGAGAGAGAGTGTGTGTGTGAGAGAGAGAGAGGGAGAGTGTGAGAGAGAGAGAGAGGGAGAGTGTGAGAGAGAGAGAGAGAGAGAGAGAGAGAGAGGGAGAGAGAGAGAGAGAGAGAGAGAGAGAGAGAGAGAGAGAGAGAGAGAGAGAGAGAGAGGGAGAGTGTGTGTGTGAGAGAGAGAGAGGGAGAGTGTGAGAGAGAGAGAGAGAGAGAGAGAGTGTGTGTGTGAGAGAGAGAGAGGGAGAGTGTGAGAGAGAGAGAGAGAGAGAGGGAGAGTGTGAGAGAGAGAGAGAGAGAGGGAGAGAGAGAGAGAGAGAGAGAGGGAGAGAGAGAGAGAGAGAGAGAGAGGGAGAGTGTGAGAGAGAGAGAGAGAGGGAGAGTGTGAGAGAGAGAGAGAGAGGGAGAGAGAGAGAGAGAGAGAGGGAGAGAGAGAGAGAGAGGGAGAGTGTGTGTGTGAGAGAGAGAGAGAGAGAGAGAGAGAGAGAGAGAGAGAGAGAGAGAGAGAGAGAGAGAGAGAGAGAGAGAGAGAGAGGGAGAGAGAGAGAGAGAGAGAGAGAGAGGGAGAGAGAGAGAGAGAGAGAGAGGGAGAGAGAGAGAGAGAGAGAGAGAGAGGGAGAGAGAGAGAGATTTTTGATTTTTGAATCAACTTTATTTTTTCCGCTCTTTAAACAATGAACTCAACAGAACATAATATTTAAACATTCATACCTCTACTCTTCTTCAGAGTAAATAAATAAATGAATAAATAAAAACTTTACATGAGCACATCTCCAAACTGCAGCGTGTGGTTTATTACAGAACACAACACCTGATTAAAACCCCAAACCTGCTGGAATGAGTCCAGATCTCCTGCTGCTTTGTAAAAGTTCAAATCAATGAGGAGTCTGGACTTCATCATATTAATACACACAGTGACAGGTTCAACAATAAAACCATCCTCCACCTTCCTCCTCCGGCTAAAATACACCGCCATCTTGGCCTGCCCTAAAACAAAGTTTAAAAGCTGGCATTTGTTCTTGTGTTGGCGTGTGTATTTAAAACCCAGAATAAAAACCTGCTTGGTAAAAACCTCTCCACATTTGGTAAAAACAGTTTGTAAAAACAGAAACAAGGGTAAAAGACGAAGACACTCATAAAAACAGTGAAACACAGTCTCTCTCTGGTCGCAGTAGGGACACTTGTCCTCTACTGCCGGGTTTATAGTGGACACAAAGGAGTTCACTGCGATAACGCCATGCAGAACCCTCCAGTGCATGTCTGCGTGGCGTTTGGAGAGTGGAGGCTTATAGAAAGACCTCCACTCAGGTCTGACTGCAGGAGGCAGCTGCAGGTGAGTTCTCCATGGAGTGTCCAGTCTCTTGTCCAGTTTTTTCCTGTTGATTGTTTTTACTAGTATTTTATAAAAGGTTTTCCCACTGGTTCCATCTAGTGGTGCAGGTTGGCAATGTTCCATTAAAAACCCAGAACAGTCTTTAAAATCCGGTGCCAGGGAAATGGCAGGAAAAGGGTCTCCATCAGTCACGGTTTGATTAAAAGAGGAGTTTAAAAGCAGGCGGTCGTGTCCTGTGAGTCTCTGTCTCCAATGGTCTAAAAGTTTCTGTGTGACCCTGATTGACGTCAGTCCCAGCCGGGCAGCGAGTCCAGAGGGGTCGTCCATCCGTGGTCCGGTCAAATCCACCACCTGCTCCAGAGTGACGACCCCCGCCGTCTGCAGTCTCATGGTCAGACCCTGACCTGCCCAGCTGGGAAGGTCTAGACGTGTCCCCCACAGGACCGGCTCCTGGAGGAGCCAGTGTAAAGAGTCCACCTGCCCCCTCCTCTCTTTCCTCAGCAGGTTCCACACTGTAAAAACACTTTTATAAAAAGCAGGCAGAGGAGATGTGCTCATGTTCGGTATATTCATTAAAAACAAATTAAAATCCTGACCCAGGCTGTTAAAACCCTGCAGAATGCAGCGGGACAGGGGTCTCCACAGAGTGTCCTGTGGTCCAGTCAGTAGTCTTTGTATGAACTGGAGGCGGAAAGCCGCGCCCCTGCTGGCCAGGTGGACCAGGCCCTGCCCCCCTTCCTCTTTAGGTAAAAACAGGACACTCTGTGGGACCCAGTGCAACTTGTCCCAAATAAAATCAACTAAAATCGACTGAATTTTGGACAGGAGAGAAGCCGGAGGATCGACACAGGCCAGCCGGTGCCACAGGGAGGATGAGACCAGATTGTTGGCTATTAGGATACGGCCTCTATATGACATTTTGGGGAGCAGCCACCTCCACTTCCCCAGCCGACCTTTTACCTGCTCCAGGACATTGTCCCAGTTTTTATTTGTGCTGGTCTCATCCCCCAGGAAGACTCCGAGATATTTGAGCCCTCCTTTCTTCCATTGTAGGCCACCGGGCAGCCCGAGCCGGCCCCCCAGCTCCTCTCCCGCCATCAGAGCCTCGCTTTTCCCCCAGTTCACCTTAGCAGAAGAGATAAAACCAAAAACTTTTACAGTGTCAGTTAAAATGTCAATATCTTGCTGTGAGTTAACTAAAACAATAAGATCATCAGCATACACAGACAGTTTAAAAGACACGGGACACTGGGGGAAACACACACCGCTAAGTTTAGCTCTAAGGTTGTGGAGCAGAGGCTCGATGGCTACCGAATATAACATCCCAGAGAGAGAGCAGCCCTGCCTCACCCCTCTCTGGATCTCAAATGGTGCGCTCAGCCCGCCGTTAATTTTCAGAACACTCGCAATGTCACTATAGAGAACCCGGACCATGGCTATGAAACCAGGGTTGAACCCAAAGGCAGCCAGAGTCTGCCACAGGTACTGGTGTTCAACCCGGTCAAAAGCCTTTTCCTGGTCTATTGAAATCAGACCAGTCTCTATACCCAATGAACTGGAGAGCTCCAAAACATCTCGAATTAAAGTGACGTTGTCACTTATGAGCCTGCCGGGCACACAGTAGGTCTGGTCAGGGTGGATGATGGACGCCATCACCTCTCTCAATCTAAGGGCCAGAGCTTTGGACAGGATCTTATAATCCGTGCACAGCAGCGAGACCGGCCTCCAGTTTTTTAATTCTTGCAGGTCTCCCTTCTTTGGCAGCAGGGTGATTGCGGCCCTCCTGCAGCTCAGAGGCAGTCTGCCGGTCTTTAGACTGTCCAAAATGACCTCCAGCAGATCTGGTCCTATTATGGACCAGAAAGACTTGTAAAAGTCCGCAGGAAGGCCGTCCATGCCTGGAGCTCTGCCGCTCTGCAGGCTCATGGTGGCAGCATGGAGCTTCTGCAGCGTCACCTCTGCTGCCAGCTCGCTGTTGTCAGCCTCACTGACCTGAGGGAGACCTGCTAGGAAACTGCTGTGCACATCTGGATTATGCGTCCACTCACTCTTAAACAGATTTCTGTAAAATTCGGCAGCATACTTCCTGATCTCAGACGACTCTGAGACTTCGGAGCCACTACCAGTACGTAAAGAATGAATGGTCTTCCTTTGTCCATTTTTCCGCTCCAGCCCAAAGAAGAAGCGAGATGGGGCGTCCATCTGTGTGATGTTCATGAACCTAGACCTGACCAGAGCCCCCTGTGCTGAGACGCCCAGCAGGTTGGCTAAGGCCGACTTTTTGGACTTGAGGGAATCTAAAAGCCCTCGATTTGCTGTAGAGTCTGCTAAAGTCTGCAGCTCTACCACCTGCGTCTCCAGATCTTTCATGGACCGGGTTAAGTCTGTAGTGACACCACGAGTGAACTGCTGGCAGAGCTGTTTTATCTGCGTCTTACCGAAGTCCCACCACTGCTGTATGTTAGTGAAGGCAGGCCTGCTCTCTCTGTGGGATTCTCAAAAAAACTTCAAAGCAGTCCTAAAAGCCTGGTCATTTAAAAGGGCCGTGTTAAAATGCCAATAGGCGCTCTTTAAACGAATGTTTTTGATAAAAACACGACAGGAGACTAAAAAGTGATCACTAAAACCCACAGGCTGAATAACACACCTCTTAAAAGATTTAAATGGTGTTTAAAACAATAAAAGCGGTCCAGTCTGGCCAGAGATAAAACCCCCTCCCTGCTGTGGCTCCAGGTGTACTGTCTGTGCTGACTGTTAAAAACCCTCCACACATCACTCAGCTCCTGATTCTCCATCAGCTGTCTGAGTGTGTGACATGAAGGAGGGTGTGGCTCAGGATGGTTCCTGTCTAGGGTTGGATTTTCTGTGCAGTTAAAATCGCCCCCTAAAAACATAAAACCATCATCCTCACAGTTCTTCACACAGTCACTTAAAATGTTTAAAAATGCTACCCTGTCCACCGCGTTAGTGGGAGCATAGACATTTAAAAACACCAGTTTCACATTTTCAAAGACAGCTTTAACTTTCAATAAAACACCTGGAATGACTTCATCCACAGTAAAAGAAAAAGGTAAAAAACTCTGAGCAAATAAAATCCCCACCCCTGCACTCAGACTGGACCTGTGGCTTAAAATCACCTCCCCTTTAAAAGCCCTCTTCCAGTCACTTTCATTGTCTGTGGTGCTGTGGGTCTCCTGAACAAACATGACATCAATCCTTTTAGTCTCCATCAGTTTAAAAAGAGCAGCCCTTTTAGAATCAGACCTGGCCCCGTTCAAGTTTAAGGTGCTGATATTAAAATCACACATGGATAAAAAATAAATAACAGTAAGAGGAGCAGTCAGTAAAAGGTAAAAACTTCTAAAAATCATCTTCATCATTGATGATTTGAGCTTTTACCCTTAAAACAAATTTTCTCAGTCTGTATACATCTGTCATTTCTAATCCTCCCTCCCTACCACTCTTCCTGGTTAACGGCTTGACTGACTTAATAAATAAACGCAGGTCGGGGAAAGTGTCCCCGACGTTAGGCAGCCTGGTGCCTTTTGTTTTGTCCAGGAAAGTTTTGATTTCAGCTGTAGAGTAGACAGTCTGAGAGTCCTGAGACATGCAGGCATCACTCTCTGACTCAGTGGACAACTTGACACTCATTTTCTTAGTTTTACTGTTGTTTTCAGCAGAATCAGTTGTTTTTCTTTTCTGTGATATTTTGAGGAGATCATCATCCGACATATCATCCTCCATCATTTCTTCACACAAACTATAAACACACTGCTCAGACATACTGGTCGACATGGCTTCACTTTCCACCGGAGAAACCGGAGCCTCCGCAACCAACACCGTCGCCTCAGGGGGGTCCTCCACGACGGACGGCACCCCCCGAGCGGGAACGACCGGCTTCACCGCAACAAGCGGAGTACCCCACACGGAGACCGGGGCAGCGGGAGGACCCCCCCCCCGGAGCCGACGCACCAGCAGCAGGAGGACCCCCCCCCGGAGCCGACGCACCAGCAGCAGGAGGGTCCCCCCCCGCAGCCGACGCACCAGCACCAGGAGGACCCCCCCCCGGAGCCGACGCACCAGCACCAGGAGGACCCCCCCCCCGGAGCCGACGCACCAGCACCAGGAGGACCCCCCCCCCGGAGCCGAAGCACCAGCACCAGGAGGACCCCCTCCCGGAGCCGACGCACCAGCAGCAGGAGGGTCCCCCCCCGCAGCCGAAGCACCAGCACCAGGAGGACCCCCTCCCGGAGCCGACGCACCAGCAGCAGGAGGGTCCCCCCCCCGCAGCCGATGCACCAGCACCAGGAGGACCCCCCCCCGGAGCCGACGCACCAGCAGCAGGAGGGTCCCCCCCCCGCAGCCGAAGCACCAGCACCAGGAGGACCCCCTCCCGGAGCCGGGCGCCTCGCTCCGTCTTTTTCCGGGCAGGAGCGGATCAGGTGCCCCTCTGCCCCACAACCAAAACACTTCATAGTTTCTGACGAAACAAAAACCACATAATTAAAACCATCAACTTTAAATGAAAAGGACAGGTTAAGCTCAGTGTTTCGCTCTTTAAGTATCATGTACACCTGTCTACGGTGACACACAACGTGCTTCAATTTTTGGGATTTACACCCGAGGGAGAGCATTTTTATTGGGGATACGAGCTGTCCGTACCTGGACAGCTCTTTCCCCAGCAGTTCATTTTTAATGAACGGGGGAGCGTTGGAAATCAGAATCTTTGTGGCTGGGTTGACGAGAGGGGAGACGGGAGTGAAGGTGTCTTGGATAACCACTCCCTTCTCCACCACCTCGCCAACCTTCACCGTACTGTCCAAAAAAAGAACAATGGCCCCGTTCATACGGGAGGCCGACTTTACGGAGTCACACCCGACCACCTCTCCCACAGCCAGCCCGGCTTCCTCCACTGAGCACTGCACCGCGGGGTGAAGCTTGACCGCATGCCTGCGCGTCAGCTTCTCAAACTCCCCGGGTGCAGTCTCCGCCACCGGCATTGTGCTACAGAGCACGCTGCCAACAAACAATTACACACACACACTCACACACACACACAAACACAGCCCTTTAAACACCAAAAGACAAAGAAAACACTCATAAACACAAACACACCGAAAGAAAAGAGAAATCACTTCTCAAAACTTACAAAAAGTTGAATCAAAAAATCGATTCGCTCTCAGCTCCTTCACTCACACACCATCTCAGTCAGAGAGAGAGAGAGAGAGAGGGAGAGAGAGAGAGAGAGAGAGGGAGAGTGTGAGAGAGAGAGAGAGAGAGAGAGAGAGAGGGAGAGAGAGAGAGAGAGAGAGAGAGAGAGAGGGAGAGAGAGAGAGAGAGAGAGAGAGAGAGAGAGAGAGAGAGAGAGAGAGAGAGGGAGAGTGTGTGTGTGAGAGAGAGAGAGGGAGAGTGTGAGAGAGAGAGAGAGAGAGAGAGAGAGAGAGAGAGAGAGAGAGAGAGAGAGAGAGAGAGAGAGAGAGAGAGGGAGAGTGTGTGTGTGAGAGAGAGAGAGGGAGAGTGTGAGAGAGAGAGAGAGAGAGAGAGAGAGAGTGTGTGTGTGTGAGAGAGAGAGGGAGAGTGTGAGAGAGAGAGAGAGGGAGAGTGTGAGAGAGAGAGAGAGAGAGAGAGAGAGAGAGAGAGAGAGAGAGAGAGAGAGAGAGAGGGAGAGAGAGAGAGAGAGAGAGAGGGAGAGTGTGTGTGTGTGAGAGAGAGAGGGAGAGTGTGAGAGAGAGAGAGAGAGAGAGAGAGAGAGAGAGAGAGAGAGAGAGAGAGAGAGAGAGAGAGAGAGAGAGAGAGAGAGAGAGAGAGAGAGAGAGAGAGAGAGAGAGAGAGAGAGAGAGAGAGAGAGAGAGAGAGAGAGAGAGAGGGAGAGAGAGAGAGAGAGAGAGAGTGGTACCATCAAATCTCTATACAAGGTCTGAGGTCATCTGCCTTTGGTATTAAGAGCAGAAACCCGGACTTCACCAAAGAAATCACAGATACAGACATCATCATCCTACAAGAGACATGGTACAAAGGAGATGGCCCCACTGGCTGCCCTGTGAACTACAGAGAAGTGGTAGTACCATCCACTAAATTAACAGGAATCAAACAAGGAAGAGATTCAGGCGGCATGTTGATATGGTACAAATCAGAACTATCCCCCCTCCATTCAAATAATCAAAATAGGAACTTTTTACATCTGGCTAGAAATAGATCAAAAACTGACCTCAACTGGAAAAAACCTCATCATGTGTGCTGCCTACATCCCCCCAGTCGAATCCCCTTACTATAAAGAGGACATGTTCTGCACCCTAGAAGAGGAGATTAACCTTTTTCAGGCTCGTGGCCACATCGTTGTGTGTGGTGACTTTAATGCCAGGACAGGACGAGAAGCTGACACCCTCAGCACGCAGGGAGACAAACATCTACCAGGAGGTGGAAACATCACTTCTCCAGTATGCCCCCCCAGACACAACTATGACAAAGCAACAAACAAACATGGGTCACAACTCCTGCAGCTTTGTCGTTCACTGGGTCTGTACATGGTCAACGGTAGGCTCCGAGGGGACTCATATGGTAGGTACACTTACAGCTCATCTCTAGGAAACAGTACAGTAGATTACTTCATCACTGACCTCAGCCTGGAGTCTCTCAGAGCGTTCACAGTCAGCCCACTAACTCCCCTGTCAGACCACAGCAAAATCACTATTTACCTGAACAGAGCAACAACCAATCAGGAAGCACAGACACAGATCAAACTACATAGCATCAACAAACGTTATAAATGGAAAGAGGACAGTGCAGAAGCTTACCAAAATGCTATTAGACAACAACAAGTCCAGTTAAAGTTAGACAAGTTTGTGGAGAATAACTTTCCTCCTAACAGTGAAGGTGTGAACAGAGCAGGAGAACACCTAAATAACATATTCCACCTTACAGCTTCTTTATCTAACCTCAAGGCCTCAAATAGAAAACCCACAAAATTTAAAAATAAAGACAAATGGTTTGATAGTGAATGTCAAAACATCCGAAAACAATTAAGGAACCTATCAAACCAAAAACATAGAGAGCCAGACAACCAGAACATACGCCTCCACTACAGTGAAACCTTAAAACAGTACAAGAATACTTTAAGAAGAAAAAGGGACCAACATATTAGAAACAACTCAATTCAAGTGAAGAATCCATTCAAACAAACCACTTCTCTCTAAACAACAACACGAAGACCTACCGATCCAACATGGAGACGTATGGATAAACCACTTCTCCAACCTTTTTGGCCCGATAGAGCAGAACATAGAACAAAAACACATAGAAGATAAACTACAAAGTCTAGAGTCCACTATTAAAGATTATCAGAACCCCTTAGATTCCCTAATTACCTTTAAAGAACTTCAGGATCAAATCAAGTCACTAGGATCCAACAAGGCCTGTGGTGTTGATGGCATCCCAAATGAAATGATCAAGTTTACAGACCTCAAATTCCAATTGGCTATTCTAAAACTCTTCAACGTCGTCCTTAGTTCCGGGATCTTCCCCGATATTTGGAACCAAGGACTAATAACGCCCCTCCACAAAAGTGGAGACAAATTTGACCCCAATAATTACCGTGGGATCTGTGTCAACAGCAACCTGGGAAAAATCCTCTGTATGATCATGAACCACAGAATCCTACATTTCCTCAACGAAAATAACGTCCTCCACAAATCACAAACTGGCTTTTTACCAAATGATCGTACAACAGACCACGTCTTCACTCTTAGCACCCTAATCGACAACCAAATAAACAAAAAGAAAAGCAAGTTATTCTCCTGCTTCGTCGACTTTAAAAAAGCATCTGACTCTATTTGGCACGAGGGTCTGCTGTACAAACTGTTAGAAAGTGGAATTGGAGGAAAAACCTACGACATCATAAAGTCCATGTACACAAACAGCAAGTGTGCTGAGAAAATTGGCAAAAAGCACACAGACTTCTTCAGCCAAAGCCGGGGGGTTACAAACATCAAATTGAGACTCTGCATGCAGAATTCTGTAAATCCATCCTCCGTGTCCAACGGAAAACCCCAAATAATGCATGCAGAGCAGAATTAGGACGATACCCTTTACTCATTAAAATTCAAAAGAGAGCTTTTAAGTTTTATAACCACTTAAAAGAAAGTGACCCTGACACGCTCCATAACAAAGCCCTGACCTCCAGAGAGCTTATAGAGACCTGCCCCCTCGGACACCTGGTTCTGGGACAGACAGACAGACAGACAGACACAGACAGACAGACAGACAGACAGACAGACAGACAGACAGACAGACAGACAGACAGACAGACAGACAGACAGACAGACAGACAGACAGACAGACAGGTTCAGTTCCAGAGTGAGGTCACAGACCGGATTTATTTGGATTTTAAATGAATGAATATGATTCACAGTTTCTAATAATTATTGACAGACCGTCCAAAAGTAGTTCTCCTCACAGGTAGTATACTGTATATTGGGCGGCTGTGGCTCAGTTGGTAGAGTCGTCATCTCTCAACCGGAAGGTCGAAGGTTGGATCCCCAGCTCCTGCACAGCCTGTCCGATGTGTCTTTGGGCAAGACACTTAACCCCGAACTGCTCCCGCTACTTCGTTGGTGTATGAATGCATATGAATGGGATTAGTTACTTCTGATGGTTTCACTACATAGCAGCCTCTGTTATAATGGGTAGGTGTGACATGTGGTGTAAAAGTGCTTTGAGTAGTCAACACTATATAAGCTCAAGTCCATTTACCATTTACACCACTACAGACCGAGCTTTTAAAGGGGACATATTATGAAAATCCACTGTTACAGTGTTGTTGAACATATATCTGGGTAACCTGAGTCTCTATCGACCCACAACATGTGAAATAAATCCATCCAGTCCTTTGTTTGTGGTCTGCAGAAGTCTTACCACACAGAGAAAAATGCTCTGTTTCAAATGTTCTCAGTTTGTGACATCACAAGCTGGATTCTGGTAAAAAAATATCCTCCCCTCCCCTGGTATCTCCACCCATGGACTCCACCCCCAGCCTAGAGCAAACCTTTGCACAGGTCTGCCTTTTTTATTCTCACTACAGAGGAGTGATGTCTACTGGGAAAACTCAGGGGGGGTCATTGCATTTAAAGAGACACACACACCAAAACGGAGCGTTCTGAGAGAGCTGGTTTCTACAGGGTCACAAACCTCCTCTGCTGCTTGATTCATGTTATATTTTGACCAAAGCACAGCACAGATGTTTCATTTAGACCCCAGGGGACTGTTTGAAAAGGTGGAGGAGGGGGAGAATATGTCCTCTTTAAATGCTTTATAAAGGAACTAAGAGGGGGAGGAGCCACGCCATGCAAAATCTTTTACACACACACTCATGACAAACTCCTGAGTGGAGAACAAAATGGGGGCCTCTTGGTTGTAAACATGCACACGTGGATAATATGTAGATCAGTACTGACCTCTGGTGGACTCGCAGAGAAACAACATGTTGAGTCAAATCACCAAGAATGAGAACACACATTGACAGTGTGTGTTTGATTTGTTGATATGTCAGAGTGTGAATGTTGATGTGGAGTCGACTCGACAGACAGACAAACCAGTCAACTTCGTCAGGACAGAATCAAATCTTCATAGACCATCTAGAATCAGAACCCAACAGGTATATGTCACATAACACATCATGAGTCTGGTTCGGTTCCAGGTTTCTGTCTGTTCAACATGAGTCTGGTTCTGTTCCAGGTTTCTCTCTGTTCAACATGAGTCTGGTTCTGTTCCAGGTTTCTGTCTGTTCAACATGAGTCTGGTTCTGATCCAGGTTTCTGTCTGTTCAACATGAGTCTGGTTCTGTTCCAGGTTTCTGTCTGTTCTACATGAGTCTGGTTCTGTTCCAGGTTTCTGTCTGTTCAACATGAGTCTGGTTCTGTTCCAGGTTTCTGTCTGTTCAACATGAGTCTGGTTCTGATCCAGGTTTCTGTCTGTTCAACATGAGTCTGGTTCTGTTCCAGGTTTCTGTCTGTTCACCATGAGTCTGGTTCTGTTCCAGGTTTCTGTCTGTTCATCATGAGTCTGGTTCTGTTCCAGGTTTCTGTCTGTTCACCATGAGTCTGGTTCTGATCCAGGTTTCTGTCTGTTCTACATGAGTCTGGTTCTGTTCCAGGTTTCTGTCTGTTCTACATGAGTCTGGTTCTGATCCAGGTTTCTGTCTGTTCTACATGAGTCTGGTTCTGCTCCAGGTTTCTGTCTGTTCTACATGAGTCTGGTTCTGTTCCAGGTTCCTGTCTGTTCAACATGAGTCTGGTTCTGATCCAGGTTTCTGTCTGTTCAACATGAGTCTGGTTCTGTTCCAGGTTTCTGTCTGTTCAACATGAGTCTGGTTCTGTTCCAGGTTTCTGTCTGTTCAACATGAGTCTGGTTCTGTTCCAGGTTTCTGTCTGTTCATCATGAGTCTGGTTCTGCTCCAGGTTTCTGTCTGTTCTACATGAGTCTGGTTCTGTTCCAGGTTTCTGTCTGTTCAACATGAGTCTGGTTCTGTTCCAGGTTTCTGTCTGTTCAACATGAGTCTGGTTCTGTTCCAGGTTTCTGTCTGTTCAACATGAGTCTGGTTCTGATCCAGGTTTCTGTCTGTTCAACATGAGTCTGGTTCTGTTCCAGGTTTCTGTCTGTTCACCATGAGTCTGGTTCTGTTCCAGGTTTCTGTCTGTTCATCATGAGTCTGGTTCTGTTCCAGGTTTCTGTCTGTTCAACATGAGTCTGGTTCTGATCCAGGTTTCTGTCTGTTCAACATGAGTCTGGTTCTGTTCCAGGTTTCTGTCTGTTCTACATGAGTCTGGTTCTGATCCAGGTTTCTGTCTGTTCTACATGAGTCTGGTTCTGCTCCAGGTTTCTGTCTGTTCTACATGAGTCTGGTTCTGTTCCAGGTTCCTGTCTGTTCAACATGAGTCTGGTTCTGTTCCAGGTTTCTGTCTGTTCTACATGAGTCTGGTTCTGTTCCAGGTTTCTGTCTGTTCAACATGAGTCTGGTTCTGATCCAGGTTTCTGTCTGTTCAACATGAGTCTGGTTCTGTTCCAGGTTTCTGTCTGTTCATCATGAGTCTGGTTCTGCTCCAGGTTTCTGTCTGTTCTACATGAGTCTGGTTCTGTTCCAGGTTTCTGTCTGTTCAACATGAGTCTGGTTCTGTTCCAGGTTTCTGTCTGTTCAACATGAGTCTGGTTCTGATCCAGGTTTCTGTCTGTTCAACATGAGTCTGGTTCTGATCCAGGTTTCTGTCTGTTCAACATGAGTCTGGATCTTCTGGTGGATTAATGTCTGGTCTTTATAAATAATATTACAAAGACGACGGTTTCGATTCTTTTCTGTTCTTAGTGTCTGCAGAGAACATTTCTTATGAATGGGCACTGTACAAATAAAGATTGACTGGTTGATTGATTGGTTGATTGATTGGTTGATTGATTGGGTGATTGACTGGTTGATTGATTGATTGATTGATTGGGTGATTGACTGGTTGATTGATTGGTTGATTGACTGGTTGATTGATTGGTTGATTGATTGGGTGATTGACTGGTTGATTGACTGGTTGATTGATTGGTTGATTGATTGGTTGATTGACTGGTTGATTGATTGGTTGATTGATTGGGTGATTGACTGGTTGATTGACTGGTTGATTGACTGGTTGATTGACTGGTTGATTGATTGGTTGATTGATTGGGTGATTGACTGGTTGATTGATTGGTTGATTGACTGGTTGATTGATTGGTTGATTGATTGGGTGATTGATTGATTGATTGATTGATTGATTGGGTGATTGACTGGTTGATTGACTGGTTGATTGATTGGGTGATTGACTGGTTGATTGATTGGTTGATTGATTGGGTGATTGACTGGTTGATTGATTGGTTGATTGATTGGGTGATTGACTGGTTGATTGATTGGTTGATTGACTGGTTGATTGACTGGTTGATTGATTGGTTGATTGATTGGGTGATTGACTGGTTGATTGATTGGTTGATTGATTGGGTGATTGACTGGTTGATTGATTGGTTGATTGACTGGTTGATTGATTGGTTGATTGATTGGGTGATTGACTGGTTGATTGATTGGTTGATTGACAACAGGACATGATTGTGTAAAGATGGAGGAAGAGGTGGGGTTAGTGTAAAGTTATAACAGACATCACGTTGGAGACGGAGGCAGAAACTGAAGCAGCTGAATGGAACTCAGCCTTTATTCCTGATTATATTTATACATGTGACGTAGGCTTACCTGCAGTGACGTGGTGAATACACCCTGTGTGTTTGAAGCTGACCCACTGACCCAGAGAGGATCAACACAAACCTGCAGATTATTCAATTAAACCTGAGCAGGATCAAACTCTGCGTGCTGATTGGCTGGCGGAATAAGTCTCACACGTCACTCAGAGTCTGTAGTTGTTCAGGTTTTCATTCACCTGTTCATGCTTTCAGATAGTCTCTAGATCTGTGCACGGCTCTGCGGCTGCAGCTCTCCGTGCTGGATGTAGGCCATCCTCCTCCCCCTGCCTTTACGTACTGTGCGTGGTGACGTCAGAGCGTCAGCTGGCTGAATGTTTACATCCAGCAGTGGTGTGTTCCTGGCTGGACCCCCGACAACAGACCGCTGAGCAGGAGAATCCTGCCGGGACAGAGAGCCCCTATCGGACTTTTCTGCAGGTAAGAGCAGCGCGAGCGCGTCCAACATGGCGGCTCAGGTGGGGGTGGGGTTGGTTGGGGGGGGGGGGTGTCAGCTGTTGTCTCGCTGTTTCTCCTCGTGCACCGGGGATCGGACTGCGGGTGTGTGTTGTCGTTGTTCCCGTGTGTCAGTCTGACCAGTGTGTGTTCAGTGTGTGTGTTCGTGTTAGAGTTCAGTCTGTAAGTGTGTCCGTGTTTGGAGCAGCTGATTGGCGCTAATCTGACCGCAGAACGTGCGGGCTGCTGTGTGTGTGTGTGTGTGTGTGTGTGGGTGTGTGGGGGGAGGGGGGTTGTGTGTGTGTGTGTGTGTGTGTGTGTGTGTGTGTGTGGGGAGGGGGGTTGTGTGTGTGTGTGTGTGTGTGTGTGTGTTGTAAAACACAGGACGGCTGAAAAAGACTGTCTGTGCAGGAAGTGTGTGTGTACCCTAGTAGCCTACTAAACCAGTTAGTGTGTCACAGAGCAGGTCACAGCGCCCCCTCTGCTCATGTCTGCTAACTGCACTACAAACACTTTATAATTACATCATGTGTCTGTGACTCTGTTCAGTGACGGGAGGAGCTGAGCGTGTTCTTAAACATGTACTCTTTAACGCTTCACATCCTGATGATGACTGTGCTCAACATCTGTCCTCCTGTGATCTCCTCCTCTGATCTCCTGCCCTCTGCTGTTGTTTCTAACACCTTCACAAACCAGCAGCAGACTTCACACCTGCAGCTGTGACCTGCTAAGAAAAGCTCTAAGGGCGCGATCACACTGGCAATCCGTATCGTGCTTAAGCACGCTTCACCCCTAAAGTCCAGTTCGTTTGACCAGTGTGATCGCTTCGGCACGGTACAGTTCATGCTGAAGCACAAGCACGCGGGTACACAACGTTGACAGCCTTCATTATGGAGAAAGAGTTTTATGGCTGTATCTGAAGTAATCTGGAGGCTGGTGCATGAAGTCTGAAGGAGCTCACATGTTGATGCTTTTTAAAATAAAAACGTGATCCTTTTTCTTCCTGATGAATCCTGAACTGACAGTTTGTGAGCAGGTTTGTCCGAGTTGTGCACGTTTTAAGTCGTCACATGGAGGTCAGGGTTGAATGTTGAACTTCAGTATGAGTGAAAATCAAACCAATTTCAAACCTGTTTCAATATTACAGCAACTAAAACAGAAGTCTCTCCTCAAGGGGGTCATTCATAGCTATTGGTTTAAATATCAAGAATTAAAGGCAATCTCCTGCACACTGTCAACATCCTGATGAATCAAACCTGTCTGTCGTCTGGTTCTTCTGTCCGTCACGTGATGGTTGTTGTCATGGTTACACCTGTGACAGTACACTGTTCCTCTGCAGTCATCATGGGCGGAGCTGTGAGTGCAGGTGAAGACAACGACGACCTGATCGACAACCTGAAGGAGGCGTACTACATCCGCTCTGACCTGGTGGAGCGCGCCTTCAGAGCCATCGACCGCGCCGACTATTACCTGGACGAGTACCGAGACAACGCCTACAAGGTGAGACACACACACACACACAGACACGATGACTCTGTTATATTTACTATGTTTCTGAGGTCCAGCAGATAAACAGGCTCTCAAAATGTTCGATACTTATTCTTTACAACGCGTCTTGAAATGATAAGATCTCTTTTATTTGACCAGAAAGTACCAACACTTTTAAAAAACCTCCGTCTGTATGATCAGCCAGGTGTGTAGGAGAGGAATGAGTCCATCAAACATTACAGGTAACCTCCTGCATTGTGTTGTTGTTTAGGACCTCGCATGGCGGCACGGGAACATCCACCTGTCGGCTCCGTGTATCTACTCTGAGGTGATGGAGGCTCTGGATCTCCATCCTGGACTCTCCTTCCTCAACCTGGGCAGCGGGACGGGATACCTGAGCACCATGGTGGGCCTCATACTGGGTACGTACTTCTTGCACTGGGTATGTTTTTAGCTGTAGAAGTGACTCCATCACCATGGTAACTGGTGGATAATAAATAAGAAACAGAGAGAGACATCTGTGTGTGTGTGTGTGTGTGTGTGTGTGTGTGTGTGTGTGTGTGTGTGTGTGTGTGTGTGTGTGTGTGTGTGTGTGTGTGTGTGTGTGTGTGTGTGTGTGTGTGTGTGTGTGTGTGTGTGTGTGTGTGTGTGTGTGTGTGTGTGTGTGTGTGTGTGTGTGTGTGGTGTGTGGTGTGTGTGCGTACGGGGTGTGTGTTTGTGTGTGGTCACGGATTCAGGCCCGTTTGGAGTGAATCATGGAATCGAGCTTCATGCTGATGTGATCGAGTACGCCTACCAGAAGCTCGACTCCTTCATCAAAACCAGCGACAGCTTTGACAAGTAGGTGACCTCACCCGTCAGTGACATCGTGTCTGTGTGTGTGTGTGTAGTTTTAAATGTCTCTTCTGTCCATCTGCAGGTTTGAGTTCTGCGAGCCGTCCTTCGTGGTCGGGAACTGTCTGGAGATCCCTGCAGAGAGCCGGCAGTACGACCGGGTGTACTGCGGGGCGGGGGTGCAGAAGGAGCACGAGGAGTACATGAAGAACCTGCTGAAGCTGGGGGGGCATCCTCGTCATGCCTCTGGAGGAGAAGGTCGGTGCTTTAAAACGACCCTAACCCTAACCCATCATCAGCATATGAACATGGACTAATCGGTTTATCACAGGATTCGCTGTATTATTAAAATATGCCTTTCATTTAAAGTCTAATGAAGTGACATGGCGTGCTGCACCTTTAAAAAGACGTGCTGTAACTACTTCCTGTTGTTTTCCTTTCAGTTGACAAAGATCACCCGAACAGGCCTGAACAGCTGGGAGACCAAAAAGATCATCTCTGTGTCCTTCGCTCCTCTCGTGCTCCCTAAACACAGCACCAACGGGAAACCCCGGACCGCCCCGCTGCGTGAGTCCACCTCTGACCTTTTGATTGGATAAAAAATACATCTTTAATGTCTGATTCTTGACGTCTGACGTCTTCATTCTCTGTGTGATTCTGTCCTCATGATTCTAAACGCTGCAGCGAGGTACGAGGTCCGGTCGTTACAGGAGCTGTCTCGCATCTGCATCCGTCACACCCTAAGAGTGACCACAGATGGAGGAGACAGCCAATCACGCGGCAGAGGCTCCTCCTTCAGTGTGGGGAGGGGTCTAGCGGTGGCCGGCCTCCATAAGTACGGCCCTCGCTTCAAACGCCGTCGTGTCCACCGGCGTCACTGTAACGCCCTTGTCCTCGCCACACGGCAGGTGGTGGCCAGCAGCGGCATAGGCCCCGCCCCTCTGGACAGCAACAACAACCAGGGAGGAAGAGCAGAGGACGAGGAGGAGATGGGGGAGAGGGAGAGGGAGGGGAGGCGGCAGCTGAGAGGGTGCAGGAGGGGAGGAAGGGGAGCCGGAGCGGTGGTGGAGGAGGAGGAGACGGTGGAGGAGGAGGAGGAAGAAGAGGAGCAGGAGGAAGAGGAGAAGGAGACAGGGGAACTGCTCCGCCCCCAGACGGCCGTGAACCTCCTCAGAGAGAGGATCCTGAACCTGCCCCTGCCCGAGCCGCTCAAGATGTACCTGCTGTTCTACAGAGAGAAGTAAGCCCTGCCCCCAAGAGCCACAGCCAGATGTCAATAAGAGCCAGAGCTGCACTCCCCCAAACCTGGACTACTACCCCCCACCTGACTAAACCCCCAAATCTCTATATCTGTCTTCATGCTCTTTATCATCCTTTCTGGACTAAATTCATTACCTGTCACTGTTGGGGGGGGGGGGGGGGGGGGCGTAAGACACATTTCACAACCTTTCTCACAACCAAGCGTTCACTATGAGGTCCAAACACTCAGATATTACAACATGATGCTTTCAGCTGACATGTGAGCCACAGGTTTTTGAGTAGTGCTAGCAACCGCGTCATAGCAACAACAGGTGTCCAATCAGAGCTTTTCTCATACTGACACCAGTATCAGAAAGCACCAATCAGGGAGTTCCCCAGTCCAACATGCCCCAGAGGTTAAACGTCAGTGACTGAAATATTTGAGGTGACACCTAGCAGATAGCTAGCAGCTCCCACCTGTCACTCAAAGAGGCCACACCCCCTAATTCTACATCGCTTTAAGCCTTAATATAATGTAAACTGGTGAGTTGTATAAACATTCAGCCCGTACAGTTGAAGAGAGAAATGAGCTCTAGAGACCCAAACTGTTTTTATACCAGGCTGTAAACATGTTTATTTTAACATGGGGCTCTATGAGGACTGACTCACTGCAGGAGACAGACTCTAGTGGACACTGGAGGAACTGCAGGTCTTTGGTACTTCAATGTGTGCTTAAATTTTCAGCCCTACAGAAAGTTACATAAGGAGAATAGATTTCAGGGTCTTCATTTTGCGCCCATGGCAAACAGAAACAGTGAGCTGTCAGTAGAGAGTCTCTCAGTTTCCTGATCCAGTCCTACAGGAGCTAATTTTCTAGCATTTAATTCTTAATAAGTCCGATATCAGAGCCATAGTTCCTCCTGTAATGATTCAGTGCTTTAAACCCGAGATACAGGAAGTCTGACTAAAGCTCAGGTCAAACAGGGCACACGGTTGCTCTCCTTCACTGAGGACACATCGAAAGATATGAGAGGACGCGGTGTTGATGAGAGCAAAGAGAGCAACCTGAGCACTAGGTTAAGAGCTCTCATCGCTCTTTTTATTTTACACTCAAAGTTAGACAAAGTTGTGAGCTGTGTGCAAACAGTCCTCCTACGCTGGTCCTTTATCTTCTGAAGGAGGACAGACAGGAGGTCCAGATCTTCACAGGGGGACCAGAAGTGTGAATTCCTGTTTCACATTAAGATTTAGTGGCTTCAGAGAGACAGGGGTTAGGATAGTTAATTTCTCTGATTAGGTTTGAGATGATCTTCATGTTTCTTTTATGAGACCAGTCGTTGCATGGATGCTGGATGTTTCTCTGCAAATATTCCCTCACATGCAGACGAAACCTGAATCCTGACATCATCATTCAAATACATTCTCACTGTTTTCTCTACATCCCATTATATTCTCCTACCACTGAGTATGACCACAAGCCCTCACAGACGTACTAATATTTCAGTGAACAGAACTAAACCAGCATGATAACCACGTACGTGATGTTCCTGATGACGGACAGTGTGCTTTGTGTTCTTGTGATCTTTGAGTGTCGACTTGAATGACGTGTAAATATGAAGCCGTGTGTTTGATAGTGAATCATGAAGAAAACAAACCTGACGATGAAACTTTGATGAGTAGGAAACCTTCTCCTGTCGTCATCCGATTGGTCGTTTTTTCCTTTCTGCTTTCGTACCAAACGTTATGCTCCCTCGGTGCCAAGCTTTGGTTGCATGGACTCGAAGAGAAAACAGCGAGTCACTCGTAGACAATGTTTAATTTTCAAAAAGAAGCGACTCTTTAGTTTGATCATGTGGAGTTTGTCTCATTTCAAAGACCTGTGCAGGTTCTCGGGTGAGACTGCAGCAGTTTGGGATCATGATGAAGTTGTTCATGTTGATTTTTGTGCAGATTCTTCTTCTTGCTTCACTGTGAGATGATCTGTCTAATGTTTCTTTATTCGACATGAAACGTTCTCGTCTTCTCGTTCTGGCGCTCTGCTGATTGTAAACCATCATGTTGGAGGTTATTTTTGCACTAAACTTAAAGTTTTGGTGAGAACGACTCGTTGGTTTTTAAGACTGAGCTGTTTTATTGACTGCTGTTAATAAAGTTCATTGTACAAAACACAGCCTGTGATGTGCCTTTATTCAGAGACAGGACAGTTCCTGTAGCCCTCAGCAGTAATGATTTCATGAGCTTTTTTAACCATCAAATATTAAACATTAGAGACTAAATGAGTAACCTACCTTTACCCGGTGCAGATACCTCCGATACGTCAGAAACAGTTCTGAAACCTGATTTTAACCTCGACTGTTTTTCTCCTATTGACCTTTCAGAACTAAACTCAATTACTTCTGCGTCTAAACCGTCAACCTGTCTCTTAGACCCGATCCCAACTAAGCTGTTTAAGGAAGTCTTTCCTCTAGTTAGCAGCTCTATACTAGATATGATCAATATATCTTTAGTGGCAGGTTATGTACCACAGTCATTTAAAGTAGCCGTAATTAAACCGCTTCTTAAAAAGCCTACTCTTGATGCAGGAACTCTAGCTAACTATAGACCTATCTCTAACATTCCTTTTATCTCAAAGATCCTGGAGAAAGTGGTAGCTAATCAGTTGTGTGACTTTCTCCATGACAACAGTTTATTTGAGGAGTTTCAGTCAGGATTTAGAGTCCACCATAGCACTGAGACTGCTCTAGTTAAAGTAACCAATGATCTTCTTCTAGCCTCAGACAGGGGACTTCTCTCTGTGCTCGTCCTGTTAGATCTTAGTGCTGCTTTGGACACGATTGACCATCAAATCCTGTTACAGAGACTAGAACAATGACTTGGAATTACAGGGACTGCTTTAAGCTGGTTTAAATCCTATTTATCAGACAGATCTCAGTTTGTACATGTTCATGATGAGTCCTCTATGCACACCAAAGTTAGCCATGGAGTGCCACAAGGATCAGTGCTTGGACCGATTCTCTTTACATTATATATGCTTCCTCTGGGTAATATTATGAGGAAACACTCCATACATTTTCATTGTTATGCAGACGATACTCAGCTATACGTATCAATGAAGCCAGATGACACCAATCAGTTATGTACACTAGAAGCTTGCCTTAAGGACATTAGGACTTGGATGACCAGAAACTTTTTGCTGCTTAACTCAGACAAGACTGAAGTTATTGTGCTTGGGCCTAAGAACCTCAGAGAGAGTTTTTCTAATGATATAACTGCCCTTAATGGCATCAGCGTGGCATCTAGCACCACTGTTAGGAATCTAGGAGTTTTATTTGATCAAGATATGTCCTTTAACTCTCACATAAAACACATTTCAAGGACAGCTTATTTCCACCTTTGTAATATATCTAAGATCAGGCAGATCCTGTCACCATGCAGAAAAACTAGTTCATGCATTTGTTACCTCCAGGTTGGATTACTGTAATTCTCTTTTATCAGGGTGCTCAGGTAAATCTCTAAAGACTCTTCAACTAGTCCAAAATGCTGCAGCTCGTGTTCTGACTAGAACTAGGAAAAGGGACCACATTACTCCTGTGTTGGCTTCTCTGCACTGGCTCCCTATAAAATCTAGAATAGAATTTAAAATCCTTCTTCTCACTTACAAAGCTCTAAATGGTCAGGCGCCATCTTATCTTAAAGAGTTAATAGTGCCGTACTACCCGTCGAGAACATTACGCTCCCAGAATGCAGGCCTGCTCGTGGTACCTACAGTCTCTAAATGTACTATGGGAGGTAGAGCCTTCAGTTATCAGGCCTGCTCATGGTACCTACAGTCTCTAAATGTACTATGGGAGGTAGAGCCTTCAGTTATCAGGCCTGCTCATGGTACCTACAGTCTCTAAATGTACTATGGGAGGTAGAGCCTTCAGTTATCAGGCCTGCTCGTGGTACCTACAGTCTCTAAATGTACTATGGGAGGTAGAGCCTTCAGTTATCAGGCCTGCTCATGGTACCTACGGTCTCTAAATGTACTATGGGAGGTAGAGTCTTCAGTTATCAGGCCTGCTCGTGGTACCTACAGTCTCTAAATGTACTATGGGAGGTAGAGCCTTCAGTTATCAGGCCTGCTCGTGGTACCTACGGTCTCTAAATGTACTAGGGAGGTAGAGCCTTCAGTTATCAGGCCTGCTCGTGGTACCTACGGTCTCTAAATGTACTAGGGAGGTAGAGTCTTCAGTTATCAGGCCTGCTCGTGGTACCTACAGTCTCTAAATGTACTATGGGGGGTAGAGCCTTCAGTTATCAGGCCTGCTCATGGTACCTACAGTCTCTAAATGTACTATGGGAGGTAGAGCCTTCAGTTATCAGGCCTGCTCGTGGTACCTACAGTCTCTAAATGTACTATGGGAGGTAGAGCCTTCAGTTATCAGGCCTGCTCGTGGTACCTACAGTCTCTAAATGTACTATGGGAGGTAGAGCCTTCAGTTATCAGACCTGTACCTACAGTCTCTAAATGTACTATGGGAGGTAGAGCCTTCAGTTATCAGGCCTGCTCGTGGTACCTACAGTCTCTAAATGTACTATGGGAGGTAGAGCCTTCAGTTATCAGACCTGCTCGTGGTACCTACAGTCTCTAAATGTACTATGGGAGGTAGAGCCTTCAGTTATCAGGCCTGCTCGTGGTACCTACAGTCTCTAAATGTACTATGGGAGGTAGAGCCTTCAGTTATCAGGCCTGCTCGTGGTACCTACAGTCTCTAAATGTACTATGGGAGGTAGAGCCTTCAGTTATCAGACCTGCTCGTGGTACCTACAGTCTCTAAATGTACTATGGGAGGTAGAGCCTTCAGTTATCAGGCCTGCTCGTGGTACCTACAGTCTCTAAATGTACTATGGGAGGTAGAGCCTTCAGTTTTCAGGCCTGCTCGTGGTACCTACGGTCTCTAAATGTACTATGGGAGGTAGAGCCTTCAGTTATCAGGCCTGCTCGTGGTACCTACAGTCTCTAAATGTACTATGGGAGGTAGAGCCTTCAGTTATCAGGCCTGCTCGTGGTACCTACGGTCTCTAAATGTACTATGGGAGGTAGAGCCTTCAGTTATCAGACCTGCTCGTGGTACCTACAGTCTCTAAATGTACTATGGGAGGTAGAGCCTTCAGTTATCAGGCCTGCTCGTGGTACCTACAGTCTCTAAATGTACTATGGGAGGTAGAGCCTTCAGTTATCAGGCCTGCTCGTGGTACCTACAGTCTCTAAATGTGCTATGGGAGGTAGAGCCTTCAGTTATCAGGCCTGCTCGTGGTACCTACAGTCTCTAAATGTACTATGGGAGGTAGAGCCTTCAGTTATCAGGCCTGCTCGTGGTACCTACAGTCTCTAAATGTGCTATGGGAGGTAGAGCCTTCAGTTATCAGGCCTGCTCGTGGTACCTACAGTCTCTAAATGTACTATGGGAGGTAGAGCCTTCAGTTATCAGGCCTGCTCGTGGTACCTACGGTCTCTAAATGTACTATGGGAGGTAGAGCCTTCAGTTATCAGACCTGCTCGTGGTACCTACGGTCTCTAAATGTACTATGGGAGGTAGAGCCTTCAGTTATCAGACCTGCTCGTGGTACCTACAGTCTCTAAATGTACTATGGGAGGTAGAGCCTTCAGTTATCAGGCCTGCTCGTGGTACCTACAGTCTCTAAATGTACTATGGGAGGTAGAGCCTTCAGTTATCAGGCCTGCTCGTGGTACCGACGGTCTCTAAATGTACTATGGGAGGTAGAGCCTTCAGTTATCAGACCTGCTCGTGGTACCTACAGTCTCTAAATGTACTATGGGAGGTAGAGCCTTCAGTTATCAGGCCTGCTCGTGGTACCTACAGTCTCTAAATGTACTATGGGAGGTACAGCCTTCAGTTATCAGGCCTGTTCGTGGTACCTACAGTCTCTAAATGTACTATGGGAGGTAGAGCCTTCAGTTATCAGGCCTGCTCGTGGTACCTACAGTCTCTAAATGTACTATGGGAGGTAGAGCCTTCAGTTATCAGACCTGCTCGTGGTACCTACAGTCTCTAAATGTACTATGGGAGGTAGAGCCTTCAGTTATCAGGCCTGCTCGTGGTATCTACGGTCTCTAAATGTACTATGGGAGGTACAGCCTTCAGTTATCAGACCTGTTCGTGGTACCTACAGTCTCTAAATGTACTATGGGAGGTAGAGCCTTCAGTTATCAGACCTGCTCGTGGTACCTACAGTCTCTAAATGTACTATGGGAGGTAGAGCCTTCAGTTATCAGACCTGCTCGTGGTACCTACAGTCTCTAAATGTACTATGGGAGGTAGAGCCTTCAGTTATCAGGCCTGCTCGTGGTACCTACAGTCTCTAAATGTACTATGGGAGGTAGAGCCTTCAGTTATCAGACCTGCTCGTGGTACCTACAGTCTCTAAATGTACTATGGGAGGTAGAGCCTTCAGTTATCAGGCCTGCTCGTGGTACCTACAGTCTCTAAATGTACTATGGGAGGTAGAGCCTTAAGTTATCAGGCCTGCTCGTGGTACCTACAGTCTCTAAATGTACTATGGGAGGTAGAGCCTTCAGTTATCAGGCTCCGCTCCTCTGGAATCGTCTCCCAGTCGGGGTCCGGGAGGCAGACACACTCTGTATTTTTAAGAATAGACTTAAAACATTCCATTTTGATCAATCTTATAGGTAGGGCTGGCGCAGGTATAGACCAGCTCATAGTTATCCTGCTATAGGATTAGACTACCGGGGGAACTGGCACCTCAAGCTCTTATCTCTCTCTCTCTCTCTATATGAGATCATATTACTGCATGTCGCTATCTGTAAATCTCAGTTACTAACCACATCATTTCCTGGGAGCTCCTGAGCTCTCTTAGGTACTCTCTCCATACGGAATGATCCGTCTATAGGAGAGACAAAGAAACAGGAAAAAGAGGCAGAGGCGTCATGGTATGCTGGCAGACATGAGGGTGACGAACACTGGTTGGAGGGCTTCCCGATTGATTTTTGCCCAGGGCCCGACAGGCTCTAGAATCGCCACTGGTCACTTGTAGTTCTAAAACTAAAGACAGTGGTGATGTTCATTTATTAGTAACTGAATGTTCATTTAAAGCCACAGAAGTGACACAGTGCACGGAGTGAGAGAGAGGAGGTCAAACAGCCGCAGCAGAACTTACGTCAGCTTGTGGCCTTGATGGATGACTCTGATGAAGGCCAAGTGTTGCTGCAGCTTTTAGAGTCACAGAGAGCAGAAAGAGGGAAGGAGTTAGGGCGGGGCTACCTGTGATTGAAGACACTCCCACAGCGATGAAAAAAGACACCTGAGCGTAAACATGCGACTGAATAGTCTTTAATAATCCAAAGAAACTAAAGAGAGAAAGACAGAAGCAGCTGCAGACTGAAGAGCAGCTGCTTTAGAAACAAACCCAGAACTCCAGCGAGTCTCTGACCTGGAGTTCAGATCCCGTGATGTCACTGGCACATTTAAAAAAGAAGACATTCATATGTTTGTTACCATGTTGCTATGACCGATGAACACGCACATACATCGTGCTGAGCTTGGTGAAACATGCGGTAGGTTTACAGCGGTGTTACAGAAGCGCTTTAATGTACAGTGAACGTGTAAATACTGGACTGACGTCAGCTGAGCGTCCTCTTCCTCTAACACATTGAGCACACTGCTCCTCTCACACAGAAGAAGACAGGCGAACACGTTTGATGCAAAAAATAAAATCTCAGCCTTAAATTACAAAGCTCCAAAAATAAAAACACAATCTATGAAAGAAAGAATAAAAACGTTCATCTACATCTGTTTGATTTTAAGTTACATCTGTTCAGAAACAGTTTTTATAGATCTGCAAAAGGGAGCGAGGATCGCTGATCAACAGGACAGTACAGGAAGTGAGCACGCCAGCTCACACAGCAGACAGGAAATCATCAGCTAATGGTCAGAGGCTTCACAGTGGGTTCAAACCCTGCAGGGAAGCAGAGAGCGTGCAGGGAGCAGCGAGCGTGGAGCAGAGAGCGAGCGGGCAACAGAGAGCGTGGAGCAGAGAGTGAGTGTGGAGCAGAGAGCAAGCGAGGAGCAGAGAGTGAGTGTGGAGCAGAGAGCGAGCGAGGAGCAGAGAGCGAGTGTGGAGCAGAGAGCGAGCGAGGAGCAGAGAGCGAGTGTGGAGCAGAGAGCGAGCGAGGAGCAGAGAGCGAGTGTGGAGCAGAGAGCGAGCAGAGAGCGAGTGTGGAGCAGAGAGCGAGTGTGGAGCAGAGAGCGAGTGTGGAGCAGAGAGCGAGTGTGGAGCAGAGAGCGAGCGGGGAGCAGAGAGCGAGCGTGGAGCAGAGAGCGAGTGTGGAGCAGAGAGCGAGCGGGGAGCAGAGAGCGAGTGTGGAGCAGAGAGCGAGTGTGGAGCAGAGAGCGAGCGGGGAGCAGAGAGCGAGTGGGAAGCGTTGAGCAGAGCGCGGCACTGACAGGCTTTAAACTGCAAATCATTATCATTGATCAGGAGGGGATTATTTCTGGACAGTGTGGGCGAGGTTTACCGTACCGGGCTGTCAGGGTTCAGTTTGACCAATCAGATCCATACCCGCTCAGACGGGGTCGTCACGATATGAGAATTACAATTCTAGTCAAAATCTGATAACTATATATATCTATATAAGTCCCAGGAAGCCAATATAGAGCAGTTTAACGTTTTCAGTCATCAAACTCCTGCAAACCGTTTAAAAAACGTTCCCAATGTTTTTGTACAATTCAGAGTTTGTCTGCAGTCTTTGATGGATTCATTCGTCTCCTGCTACGGAAGCCCTAAGAGGACAAACATGCAAACATTTATTTCACTCCGTTTGTCCTTGATAAGTACATTTCAGTTTTCTCCAGATCTCGAATACATGGGCTCGTTATCACAGGAAAAACGCTGTTGTTATCCTGAGACACTGAGATGAATAAGTCGAGATCCTGAGAAAATAACTGAAATCTACTTATTAAGGACAAACACTGTGAAATATAATGTTTGGATGTCTGTCCTCTAAGGGCTTCTGAAGCAGGAGACGAATGAATCCATCAAAGCCTGCAGACAAACTCTTGCAAGCCGTCTGAATCGTACGTAAAGCTGAGGGCCTCTGTACCTATGCAGCATTCTTGTGAAATAGACGTGTTTCTTTAAAAGCTTTGATGCTCTTTGATTGTAAAGGTCCTGGAAATAAAGGACATTATTTCGTTTTAAACCACGTGATATCAAAAAGTATCTGAATATCGACGATTTTGATGACCTCAGGCTCAAACTCGGGGACACAAGGTCATATTTAAACGTCTCCTGCTGACTGACCCGAGAACCTGGTGTCGGTCGGATTCTGTGTCCAAACACTCTACAGCTCCATGTAGAGTGCACACCTCCTGATAGGACTGTTAGCAGCATTCTATTAATGGCTCGTAGATGATTAGATAAGTGGAACGTGTGCACACTTCAATAAAGCAGCCGAGCAGCAGGACGCAGGTTAAGGCACCGTGGAACCCTGATGACCCTGAGGCACGCTCAGGACGGGAACCTTGAAGTGACCCAGGGTGCTGTTAGCACTGATATCTGGGGGTGTAGATGTGTTGAGCTCTCTGCCGTCGTTCCCCTCCTCCACCCCTTCTGCTCCGGGAAGAACAGCATTTACTGAATACAGCAACACGTGACGGAGTCTGCAGAAAGCTTCACTCTCCGTCTATGGTCTACAATCAGGCTGAGTCAAAGGAACACCTTCACATCTTCACACACATGCTCAACATAAAGCCAGAGCCAGCAGATGATTAGCTTAGCTTAGCATTAAGACTGGCTAGCAGTTAGCCTTGCTTTTTCCATCAGACTCTTTTACATATAGGAGGAAAGTTTCATGCTGGAAGTATTTGACGTGACGTCTTGTTGTTATCCTGAGGTTGTCAGACAACCAGCAGAGACTGCTCTGATTGGCTGATCAATGTTAGCTTCATAGTAACAAAGCAGAGAAGAACTGAGAGCAGACCAACAAACGCTGCAACAAAACTAATCAGCTTCTTCCCTAAAATGATGAAATATTCCTTTAAGACAAAAAAGCAAACACAAAGATTCACCAGAGCTCTGACAGCAGAGAGAAACAGCAAACTCGCACGCACGCACGCACGCACGCACGCACGCACGCACGCACGCACGCACGCACGCACGCACGCACGCACGCACGCACGCACGCACGCACGCACGCACGCACGCACGCACGCACGCACGCACGCACGCACGCACGCACGCACGCACGCACGCACGCACGCACGCACGCACGCACGCACGCACGCACGCACGCACGCACGCACACACACACACACACACACACACACACACACACACACACACACACACACACACACACACACACACACACACACACACACACACACACACACACACACACACACACACACACACACACACACACACACACACACACACACACACACACACACACACACACACACACACACACGAAGAATAAGTGCATTGTGGTCCTGCAGTTCATCAAGGGGGGGGGGGGGGGTTTACAGCCCACCTTTTGTTTTTCTCTGTACATTAAGAATGTTGTGACAAACGTGGATATGTAAGATATCAGAGTGTGTGTGAGCTGACAGCAGGGATGTGACGATTCATGCAGAGAGAACAGTGTGCAGGTACAAATGCGCACACACACACACATACATACACACACACACACACACACATACACACACACACACACATACAGAGCAGCAGCAGTCTGAATGAGTCTCTGTCCAGCTTGGACACAGCACCAGCTGTTCTCTCACAGGTGAGTCCCAAAGTGGCAGGTGCACAGGAGAGGTCAGAGGTGATGTCACTTGGGCACCAGGCCGCGGGATTGTGGGTACAGCGGGGATCCTGGACTGGAGGGGCTGAAGGGAGAGGTGGGGGTGCCCGACTTCTTTCCTGTCCGCGGTCGACTGACAGACAGAGAAAAAAGGAATGTGTTTAAATTCAGTCGACTTTAACGTCGTTCATTCAGGTGTAAGGGAAACATCTGGATGAATCATCTAAAGGACCAGCAGCTGAGAAAGTAGAGCTCATAACAAACAACAACAAACTGAGAACAAACAACAGACATGACACAAACTGGACTGAGTATGCTGACAGGTCTATAAAGGTTCTGTGTTCAAAAACAATGTTTGTTTTTTTTAGGTCCCTCCATCTGCAGTGGAGCATAAGGAGCGAGTTCAGTCCTACCCAGACTTTGGTTTTTTGAGGCTCCCGCTGGTGGTGGCGGGGGGTGTTGGTCCCAGGCCGCTGTGAAAGCCTGAGGCGTCGACCTGGATCTCGTCCTCATCCCTGAGAGCGTCCTCCAGAGCTGCTGCCACCTTAGGAGCGATAACGGGCTCTTGGTACTCTTTAGTGGTCCGAGCCGGCAGGTCCATGTCCAGCATGATGATGTTCTCAGCCTGGGGGGGGGGGGCAGGGGGGCACAGTTAGAAAACAACAGGTCCAGTGCTGTCCCTAAAGGTTCTGACAGTAGTGTAGGAGGCAGAGATATCAGAGCCCTCTCCTCTTTTACTACAATTTGGTGCTTTAACATGAAGAGACAGAAGCTCAGGGTTAGGGGCGTCTGATCGATGAGATGTTTGATGTGTGTTCAGCTCACTTTGTATCTCATTTCGGGTCTCATCATCATGGCCATGCGGGCGTGTTGACTTAGAGGCCTCCTGCATCCCACCGCAGACAGAGGCCTGCCCATCATCTGATGGTCACTGCAAACACACACACACACACACACACACACACACACACACACACACACACACACACACACAGCCTCAGCATTATTGGAATATTTGCGGTTTATCTCCTTTCTTTATTAGAGAATTATTGATCCGACTATTTCAGTCCTGACAGCTCCCTTTGCAAGCTGCAATTCCACAACAGCACCTTGAAGCTCCGCCCTAATCTCGCCATAAGACATTCATATCGAATATTTGGTGTCCCAGTAACTGCGCTGTGGAAGTGCAGGAGAGCACAGCACAGCAGGAGCTCCACATGCACACACAGTCAGACATGCACACACACACACACACAAAGCTGCACCCCTCCTGCTGGCTCAGCTGATCCCATCTCTCCTCTGTAACGCTCCTGTTACTACCTCTGAAGACGGTACAGAGGGGGGGTCACTTCGTACCCCCATAACACCTTTGTGACATTCAGAAAAATGGTAAAACGTCACAATTTGTGGGAGTTTTGGGCCGAACGAACACGTGTGTTTGTGCAGTCCAAGGTGCATTATATCAAAAAAGCAGTCTGCAGTCAGGTCAGAGGTCGGGGTCGCAGAGAAGAGAAGAGAAAAAAGAAGTGCGTGACTCACTCCTCCATACGAGTGATGGGCTTCATCTTCCAGTACTCATCCTCATCATCAAAGAACGCTCTGTTCACGATCTTATTCTTCTCCTCCAGAGGGATGAAGTTTTCGATAATCAGATGTCTGAAAGACACACACACGCACGCACAAGCACACACGGACGCACAGACACACACACACGCACGCACGCACAAGCACACACACGAACAGACACACACACACGGACGCACAGGCACACACACAAACAGACACACACACAAACATGCACACACACACACGCACGCACAGGTACACACACACAAACACACGCAAATGCACGCACACACACATACACGCACAGACGGTCAGATGAGACACACAGTCATTGTGTTCTCCTGCTTTATGTTTTCATGAATGATGATGTCATATTAATCAGGTTCATAATGGTAATGTACTGATTAGTGCTTCCTATCAGACAGGCAGAATTCCATACTTTAGTTTAAGGTCTCTGGTCAGCTCGTTCTGCGTCTGTTCCAGCTCCTGACGGTCGTGGATGTGAAGCTCCTGGATGTCGTGGATCTCTGCCTTCACTGCCTGAAGCTTTGCAAACAGCTGGAGGACAGAGGAGAAGAGAGGAGGACAGAGGAGAAGAGAGAAGGACAGAGGAGAAGAGAGAAGGACAGAGGAGAAGAGAGAAGGACAGAGGAGAAGAGAGAAGGACAGAAGAGGAGTGAGGAGGACAAAAGAGGAGAGAGGAGGACAGAGGAGGAGAGAGGAGGACAAAAGAGGAGAGAGGAGGACAGAAGAGGAGAGAGGAGGACAAAAGAGGAGAGAGGAGGACAGAGGAGGAGAGAGAAGGACAAAAGAGGAGAGAGGAGGACAGAGGAGGACAGAAGAGGAGAGAGGAGGACAAAAGAGGAGGATAGAGGAGGAGAGAGAAGGACAAAAGAGGAGAGAGGAGGACAGAGGAGAAGAGAGAAGGACAGAAGAGGACAGAGGAGAAGAGAGAAGGACAGAAGAGGAGAGAGGAGGACAGAGGAGGACAGAAGAGGAGAGAGGAGGACAAAAGAGGACAGAGGAGGAGAGAGGAGGACAGAGGAGAGGATGTTCATCATCATTGGGTCTTGTACAGTTTCATGTAACCAGCTGAGTGTCTGACGTGGACAAACTGAGTTCTTACCTGGTTTAAATAGAAGCTGACCTACTTACTGAGACGCTTTCATTTAACAGTCTTTGTGTCTCTGAGCTTCACTTACAATCAAACACACATTCAAACCTGATGTCTATTTTTATATACTCAGAATATATCAGAGAATAATGATCTGTGACCACCAACAGACACTCTCACTCCAGTATGAAGGAGATATATCATTACAGGTCTGCATGAGGAGGAGGGCAGCAGGAGGAGAGGGACAGGAGGAGAACGCAGGAGGACAGGAGGAGGAAGACAGGATGAAGACAACAGGAGGAGGAAGACAGGATGAAGACAACAGGAGGAGGAAGACAGGATGAAGACAACAGGAGGAGGAAGACAGGATGAAGACAACAGGAGGAGGAAGACAGGATGAGGAAAACAGGAGGAGGAAGACAGGATGAAGACAACAGGAGGAGGAAGACAGGATGAGGAAAACAGGAGGAGGAAGACAGGATGAAGACAACAGGAGGAGGAAGACAGGATGAAGACAACAGGAGGAGGAAGACAGGATGAAGACAACAGGAGGAGGAAGACAGGATGAAGACAACAGGAGGAGGAAGACAGGATGAGGAAAACAGGAGGAGGACAGGAGGAGAAGGAAAGGAGGAGGTCAGGAGGACAGGAGGAGGAGGAGGACAACAGGAGGAGGAGGACAGGATGAGGAGGTCAGGAGGACGGGAGGAGGAGGACAGGAGCACAGGAGCAGGAGGGCATGAGGAGGAGGACAGGAAGGAGGTGTGGCTGTCACCTTTTTCAGCTTCTTCGTTTTGATGTCGACCTCCTGCTGCAGAGAGCTGTACGTCTCCTTCAGCTCCAGAGTCTCCTCATCACGACTCTCCACCTGCTGCTGCATCTCACGCTCTCGACGTTTCTGCACACACACACACACACACACACACACACACACACGCATTATACATTAATGACATCATCAGTGGTATTTTATAGAGACAGCATACAATCAGACAAGGATGTGTCCCAGACCTTGAGTGACCTGGGACATGTCTCTGTGTGACAGATGCAGTCACTGCATCCTGGACTCATCGTGACTGTTAGAAGAAATACAAACATCCATGGATGTTTCTTCCCCTCAGTGCACACATTACATCATATATTGTTTTGGCTAAACATTTCTGCAAGTGTGGAGATTTATCTGGCTATGTGAGACAAACTAATAAAAGAAAAGACATCAGCTGATTTTCAGGATTTCGTTGTACCTGTTCAGCGATCTCGTGCCTCTTCTGCTCCAGCATCCTCTGCTGCTCGTTGGTGTGATCCACGATGTTCTTCCCTCCGACCAGCAGCTTACTCTCCATCGCCTGCACAGAGACGAGACATTAAACTACTTCACTGGATCAGGTGCATGAAAGTGAGAATTACAAGGTTTATTGAATCCTGAGATCATCCACTGTGTGCACTACACATCATCTCCTAGATCTAGTCACACTCGTTATGAAGCGTGAGCCTATAATGCAACACTTCATCAGATCCTCACTGACAGTCGATCTAAAGAACCACACTCACGCCTGCAGGAGTCACTCACCTTCACTTTGGCAGTGAGCATCTCTCCGGCCTCCTTCTCTTTCTGCAGATCTTCCATCTTCTTCTCTTTCTCTTTCAGAAGTCGAACTTTCTCCTCAGCCACCAGACTGTGGTCCTCCATGATGGCCTTCCTCTCTCTTTCCAGCTTTTCCTGCTGCTCCCTCCAGTAGTCTCCTTTATCATCCCCGTCTTCTTCATCGTCCTCCGTCTCTCCTTCTTCCAGATCCTCTCCATCGCTGCTCTCCTCGGCCCCCCTCCTCCTCCTCCTCCTCTTCTTCTTTCCTGAACGTTTCTGCAGCTGATCCTTCAGCCGGGCTATCTCCTCCTGGAACTCCCTGAGCAGAGCGTCCTTCGGGTCCTCGTTGATTCGAGGTTTATTCTTGATATTCTTTGCTCTGTTGGAATACCGCAGCGTTGTTAAGGTTTCCTCCACGTTGTAAGAGGCCGGGCCGATGTTTGCCACCATGACGGTGCGGGCGTTTCCCCCGAGAGAGTCCTGCAGCAGACGGGTGAGTTTGGAGTCTCTGTAGGGGATGTGGCTGCTCCGACCGTCCACCAGGGCTGAAATGACGTTTCCTAAAGCGGACAGAGACAGGTTGATCTTTGTGGCCTCTTTCAGCCTCTCCCCCTGAGCTCCTGTCTTTGTCTGCCGCTCACTACCCGCTAAATCCACCAGGTTCAGTTTGCCCACCCTGATATGGTTCTCGCCATCCACACCAAGCTCACTGCACTCCACCGTGATGACGAAGATGGCGTGTGAGCGGGAGCTGTGTTCGTTCATGTTGGTGGCGCCCACTGATCGGTTCTGGTTGCCTAGATTCATGACGTTTTCGATCTCCCTCACACTCTTTGTGACAAACGAGGAGAGGTCTTTGACGTAGACGCCGGTGTCAGGCCGCTCCCTGAGCTCCAGACGACATGATTGGTCCTTAAAGAGGAGGTCTCTGATCTCCTCCTGATAGATCTCCAGATATGACGCTCTGACCAGGTACTGCTGATTTTGAGAGCGTGAGATGTGAGTGAAGATGTGTTCAAAGGAGTTAGGGATCACCCCCCTCCTCTCGGGGTCATTCCTCACCCCCTCCATGGTGTAAGTCTTCCCTGTACCAGTCTGCCCATACGCAAAGATGGTCCCATTGAACCCAAGCAGGACTGACTCCACCAGCGGCCTGAAGGTCTCATCGTACAAGTCGATCTGTTTGGAGTTCCAGTCGTACACAGAGTCAAAGGTGAACACTTTGGGGAGATCGCTGGCCGACGCCTCTCGGGGGTGTCTCACCAGAATCTGTCCCAGTTTGACATCCACAGAGACCATCCTCTCAAACTTAGCCGCCCGCTCTTTTTCATTCATGGGGCGGCAGCGGACCACCACCTTCACCGTCTCGGAGCTCTTACTCTTGGACATGTTGCAGAGCGGAGGCCGGCCCTCACGGCTCGGCTCTGTCCGTCCTCCAGGTGCAGTTTCAGGACCAGATGAGCGGGGCTGAGGGCCACATCAGAACCTGCCGGAGAACACAGACACAGACACAGACACACACACACACACACACAGAAACACACACACACACACACACACAGAAACACAGAAACACACACACACACACACACACACACACACACAAACACAGAAACACACACACACACACACACACACACAAACACAGAAACACACAGAAACACACACACACACACACACACACACACACACACACACACACACACACACACACACACACACACAAACACAGAAACACACAGAAACACACACACACACACACACAAACACAGAAACACACACACACACACACACACACAGAAACACAGAAACACACACACACACACACACAGAAACACACAGAAACACACAGAAACACACACACACACACACACACACACACACACACAGAAACACACAGGCACGATAAGTTACCCAACATCAGGTGTCTATGACTTCTGTTTGTGTTGCCATGGTATCAGACAGGTATCGAGATATCATCATGCCAAAGGTTACACTTCTGGTTTCATGATAACCCTGCTGTTAATACAAGCTAGTTAGTAAAGTGGAGCTAGCTCTCCCAGGTTTATCTCCCGGTAACTAACGGTACATTAAGCCTGTTATCCGGTAAACTCGGTAATCAGCTGATAGTTAACGTTACACTCCAGATAAAGAGGTGACAACCGCTGGGAGAAGTCAAACATTTAACGTTGTTGGCTGCTAATTCATGCTACTAAATATTCGTTAAATGAACGATGAAGCTAATGAGCGCTAGCTCCGGTTGACTGCTGCCCATAAAGAGAGCGCAGGACCGGCCTAGCAACCGCAAACACACCGGTAACCTCCACTACAAGCCTGTTAGCATCACCTGGCTAACGCTAGTAACCAGGGCGTGAACTACAGCAACATGTCGACTTATAGAAATAAAAGCATATTAGACACATAAAGACACACATTACGAACACACCAGTCCTACACACATACAGAAACACCGCGAGACATTCACCTGGCCGAGCGTTAGCGGACACAAACTCCTGGTCAGCCGTTAGCCGCTGCTGCTCGTCCGGCTCACCGGGTTGCCAGATTCTCTAACATCATCCCCCGAAATAGCTGCCGGTGAAACAGCACTAACTGAGAAAAACAAGAGGAATAAATGTGCCAAGTGCTACATTTCCTGACAAATGAATCTATAATTAAGGTTTCTCAACACAGCACAGAACATGACACTGCTAGTCACAAACACAAAGATACACAAAAATAAGATTCTAAAAGAATCATTGAATACCACATGAAAGTTTTACATGTTTTAAATTGAAGTAATTTAAACAAAGGTGATCTATAAGTAATGAAGGCTTTATAAAGCTGGATCATTAATGTCTGTGAGGTGTCTTATTAACTGTGGTAAAGGTTACAACTGCTCTCTCTTGTGCATAATGATTGATGAGGTACCCCCACATTGGAATGTAGGGGTTGGGGCCTCTATGATTGATATGTGTAAGGGGACAGCGGTTTTGGCCCCATGATAAGAAACAGATGTGTTTACGCTGTCCTTTATATGTAGGTGCTCTCCCTTTGGTCGGGAGAGATGATTTCGGCTTCTGTCTCTCCTAGGCTATCCATGGCAAGCCTGGCTTGACTCTGTCTTTCTTATATTTAATAAATGTATTGTTGTAACTAAGACAGTGTCAATGGAGTTTCCTTCATCATCAACAACATCATTTATGTCAAGAGAACAGATTCTTCAAATTGGCGCTGCGAGCAGGGTCAGCTGAGGCCATCAGCAGTCCCACAGCTTCTAAAAGTCTCAACTCTAGTGCTCGGGTAAGTGTTTTTACACACACAGCGCTGATTGTTATGTTGAGACGGTTGTGTCTGCTGTTTGGCTTCACTGTCAAAGAACTGAAAGTGAGGACATGAAATGATGTGTGGATTTTGGAGTGATTTTCCATCTAAATTGGGGTTTATAGAGTTAAAAAGAAGTATGGAAAAGGGAAAAAATATTTTTAACAATTCGTTGAAAATATAGGTAAATGTTAGAATAAGCGCAACGAGTAACAAATGGTTAAATAACACTATGCAAGATTAAAATAAAGACAGGGCCCGTCTATTTAACAGTAAGACATATGTATTAACTACTGAGTGAAAAGTTGGCTTTAAGAGAATAGTCAAAATTTGTTTAACCGTATAGTGTATGGGCAGGTAACTTTTAAACGTAAACAGGTAACTTTTACGTATAGTTGAGGAAACAGGTAACTTTTAGGATAAAGCGCAACGAGTAAAAGTTGGCTTTCAGATATAGTCAAATTTGTGTAATTAAACCGTATAGTGTAGGCTAGGTAAATGCAAATTTGTGTAAAAAGGGGAAGAGCCCTGGCCAGGGATAGTTGAAAACGTATAGTGTAGGTAAATAAGAAGAAGAAATGAAGAGATAAAGGATAAAGATGAAATGAAGATGAAAACAAGAAGTTTGAGAAAAATGGAAAATGTAAGCGCTGAGTCTATAGGAGCAAAAGTGTGTGTTGAGCATGCAGTGTGAAGAAATCCTCTAAAAAACAATTTGATAAAAGTTTGGCCAAAGTGAAATTGAAATTTTTAAAGAAGGTAAAGAGGAAAATTAAAAATGAGTCTTTGGAGATGTGTGTGCGTGAGAGTGCTGGGTGTGTGCGCTGAAGGACAGCCTGAGGAATGTGTGTGTGTTGCTGGGGATTTATGTGTTTGTAGAGCTCTGTGTAATGTTCTTGTTTATGTGTAATTGATAATAAGAAATAGATGTATTATTAAATAGATAAATATATAGCAGGCGATTGTTTAAGGGAGATTTGATAAACTCATAAGAAGAGACATGTTTGCCTCTTCAGTGTTAAAGATAAATAAAATACCTATGAGCCCTTTGTTTCAGGGGACATTTATATATTTGATATAATAAAACTATGAGCCCTTAGAGGACGTTTATTTCATCTGATAAATATATATGAGCTTAATAGTAGGACTTTTATAGATTTGACAACATATATGAGCTTTTGTTGAGTCTAAGGAGGAGTGGAGAGATTAGAGAGAACAGTCTGTCTACATAAGCATGTACACATTCAGATGAGAGAACAAAAGAGAAGAGAACATTTCCTAATAAAGTTTAAAACTGAAAAATGAATTGTGATTTTGCAGAATTTGAGGAGTGTTTTGGGTTTGCTGATTGGTGTGTAGATTCTCTCTTTCTTTGTCTGACTGTTTGTGTGTATGTGTGAGAGCACATTATGCTGTGAATTTGGCTGTTAAAATGACGTATAGTCTCATTTTAAATGCAATTTGTATTTTGGCTGTTGATTGGAAGAATATTGCTCTGGCTTTGGTGTGCGTTAGTTGACTTTGTGCATTGCTGCGCTGAGTTGGTCTGACCTTTAAAGGGGAGCTTAGAGAGGATGTTCACTCTCTGACAGTCAGTCTATACTGGAAGTGTGTGTTAAATTTAAGAGGTGGAGCTAGAGGTAGTACTTTAAATAGATTGACAAGCTCCTCCAGAGGAGAGGAGAGGGAGCCCTCCCTCCTTTGTTTTCTCTCTGTAAGACTGAGAGAGAGAGACAATGAATGAATAAATAGATACCAATGAATTGAAGAGTAAATCAGACTTAATTATATACCTTTGAGGATAAAAATGCATTGTATAAATAAAATTAAGTATTGATCAATTTAAAGTGCATGACAAATGAGGAAGCTATCTGTGCTAAATATTAGTTGTGTGCAGGGGTGCTGCTAGCACCTCCAGGCCCCATGAAAAGATCTAACATTAGGCTCCTACTACACCAAAACTAACCCATGAGAATTTTTATATCCACACCTCCATCATGTAAATGATCACATCTGGACTTTAGAGCACTAGCATTATTGGTTAGATAATTAAATTAAAAATTCTACTGACATTAAAGATAAACTGTAAACATACAATAAATGTGAATGAGATGCTGACACTTGTCGACATGACTGCATTATAATTAGTTTCACCTGAAGTTCAAAATATTGTTTTTGCATAAAAGTAGTAATTTCAGTTTTAATGCTAACAACAACATTGATGTTGTTTGAATTTACAGTTGACAATGAATCTGTTGATATCAAAGGTGTTACTGTAGCTCGCTGAGAAAGGCTCTAAATGTCGTTCCAAAGATGACTTTTTCTTACCATGAGGTAATATTTTTATTAAATAGGGTCGTATGAAATCGTATCTATGAAGGAGATTAATAAAATACATTTATATAAAAAACACAGATATGAACCAAACAATGTTCTTGGCTGAATTCTTCTAACAGCTGATTTAATCTGTAGCCTGCAAAACCATTTACTCTCACTCTTGACTGGGCTCAATCCAGTTGAAGGCGCAGGCAGACTAAACCATTCTACACATTCCATTCAGGTCATTATGGGCCCCTCCTCCGTACTGGAGCCTTAGGCAGTCAGTCCCACTATCCCCCATTAAGACGCCCCTGGAGAAAACTTTTGGATTAAAGACAGCTGTTGAGACAGATGAAAATGACCAAAGTGTTGACAGCTAATGTTTGCATGTTTCACTGAAATTGTTGCATTGTGTATAAGAATTTGGAGTGATCCTGAAACATTGAACTTTTGTTTTGTTCCTTTTTGTCTCCTATCTTTACGATGAGAACTGGAGGAAAAACCAAAGGAGATGGAATATTTCTGAAGAAGACACCTGGCAGTGTTTCATAGACACTGGAGCTTGCGGATGACAGCGTGATCCAGCCTGATCAAGGCCAGTGAGGTTTTATCCACAAACTCTTTCAACAAACACCTGTATTTAGTTATGTGTGTAAACATTCATTTATAGCCAACATGTCTGATACATGTTTACTTTGTTTTCATACATAGGCGTACAGTATTTCTTTTAATATATTATGGTACAATTAGTTAGGAGGAAATCTTGGCAACAGACTGACTGATTGAAGCATTTGGTTATTTAAGGAGTATTGTTGATTTGATTGATCATTTGGGGAAAAGTTAATTTGATTCAAAAGTTGTTGAGTACTGTGAATGCTGGTTTTATTAGCTGAGTATGATCTAGTTTGATGTGGGCTATTTTGAGTTGGAAAATTGACATTATTTTAAGAATTAAGGGTTTAAGAGAACAGATGATTCTCCGATACAGCATCATGCTCAGATAATGAAATTGTTGCATGCAATGTTAAAGTTGGGAAAAATTAGCAATAACTAAATGTGCGGAACACAAAATGGACATGTCAAGCGTCACACAAGGTAACACAGTGACTGATGATGCCTCAAAGGCAGCTATAGGAGCAAACTAATTTGGCGAGGTTCTTCTGATCACCCATGAGGTGGACTTGGAAGATAAAATTACGCTCAGAGATGTAGTCTCCATGCAAGAAGCTGCTTCTGTAATGGATAAATAATTATGGATGGACCGAGGGCAGAGGTGTAAAGAAATTAATTACATTAACTCACGTTACTGTAATTGAGTAGTTTTTTGTGTACTTGTACTTTTTGAAGTAGTTTTTAAAATCTGTACTTTTATTGAGGTTTTCTGTTAAGTATTGTAATTCGTTACATTTTAAGTCACATCTGTTACTGAGTAAAAATAGGCCTACTTTGAATGATTTATGTCATCACATCAGAGTAACGAGAGGTAGAGAGAACCTTTTCTTGGCACGTTGCACCTTAAGTTAATGTAAGGGGGGATAGGCACCTCCATCACAGAGGGTCTATCTGCTGAAGGTGTGTTCAAACTGATGTGTTATTGTCTTCAGTCCAAGATGATTAAAAGAAGTTGGCTGTGGCTCTGACTCAAAGCTCAGAGAGATAAATACATTTTAATTCCGGAAAGTTTTTCACAATAAAAGTCCCTTATTGCCATCTTGTTGATATGATTTTATTTTGAAGCAGACGTATCAGGAAGTTGGGTGTTATAGGCAACTTAACACATCTCAGATGTGTGAAAATGAAAACTTCAAACCAAGCAGATTCAGTTGAAGCTTCAGTGTAACTTGCTGAGAGGTAAACACACAGCTCCCTTAAACATTTAATACAAACTGAAACAGGCTGATTTAAAACACTAGATGGATTATCTTTCATCTCAGGTTTAGCTTCAGATAAATCAGCCTTTGAGGACACAGCTGCATTTGAGACGAAGCAGACTCAGAATAAAACAACAAACATTCAAATATTTTTTACACTGTTTATGAGTGAGACAAAGACTCTATCAGTATTTTCTTAAATACTTGAAACATTTCTCTTCATAAAACAGATGATTCTCTTTTCTATAAGGAAACAGGAAAATTAATGGAGAAGGTTAACACACCTTCTCACATACTGGATCAGTAAAGAAACCACTGCCTTATGAGAAAGAGGTGAAGTTTACTGATGTTTATCCTCAGCTCCCAGTGATCAGACAGGAAGACAACTATTACATCACGGATGAGGATTGAGCAGATCAAAGAGAAAGGAAAGGCTAAGACAACTATAAAGATGTACCTGAGCTGCGACACTAAAAAGAAAAAGATTTAGCAGTTTAGCAGACTGGAAATAGGAGACGGAAGTGAGAATGATTCGAACGAAGTTGTTGGTGGATATGACCCAGCAGTTAGATGGATGTTGGCTGAAGCGAGGTGAAAGAAGGACATAAGTAAGTAAGGAGAATGGATTCAAGAAATGACGACAAAGATGAGAGATACAGGGCTTTAAGAGAGGTTGAGATGAGTTTTAATGTCTACATTTATATTTTGTTTTTGTAAATGGGGAACAAAAGAAAATGTTTACAGGATACATCTTTGTTAAGATTTGTCTTTAATTAAAAGAAAAAAAACTTTTAGATCTAAATCCTCTGGTTCTTTTTGCAGCACAGAAGACATGCGTTGTAAAAACTAAATAAATAAATGAATAAGTAACTTGTGACTTTTACTTAAAAGTACATTTTCGGCAAGATGTTTTTTACTTTTTGAGTACATTTTAAACAGGTACATTTGCTTGTACTTCAGTAACATTTTATTAAAGGAGCAGTACTTTTACTGGTGTAGAATATTTTGGTGCTCTTTACACCTCTGACTGAGGGGCCACTCAAGATTCTATTGGCCTGTGGTGAAATCATGAAGGGCTGATGGTAGTACCCCCTGACCTGCTAGGTCGTATAGTTCATGAAGCACATGGTAGCCCATGTGCAAGGGGGGAGGGTTAGAAGAAAGATTACGAAAGAATATGGTTTTTTGGGCATCATAATTTTTTGAGCAAATTGATTATGTAGTAAGCAGGTGTACTTTCTGTCTAAAGAACAATGTTAGGAGGGCTGTGATGGTTCCTCCCAGTCACATTCCAACACCAATAGGTCCTATGTGTGAGTTAGTGGTTTATTTGTTGATATAATAAGATCAGTAGGAAGTAAAAGATAAATGACAATAGTTGTGAATAGATTTTCAAGGCTTGAGGCCTGTCCAACCAAGCGAAAAGATACTCAGTCTGTTGTTAAGTTTTTGTGCCATAAGGTCATAAGCAGGTGGAGACTTCCAGACCGCGTATTGTCAGATAATGGAAAAGAGTTTGTGAATAAAACAGTCAAATTAATTCAGAAAATAAATTGGGAATTGGAAAACGTCTAGGAGCTGTTTATCATCCGCAAAGCCAAGGTGTTTGTAAAAAATAAATAAATGAGAAATAAAAAATAATAATAAAATAAAATAATGAATGAATGGTGTGTTAAAAAACAAAATAAACTGGATTGTTAAAATCTGCCAACACACAGGTCTGAATTGGGTAGAGACACTTCTATTGGTGTTAATGATGTGTCGTTCAAGTGGGTTCTGTGATTTGCGCATGACACCCCATGAGTTAGCTACGGGTAGACGGATGTCAACACCTTGTTTGTGTTAAAGCGCCAGCAGAAGAGGCGCCACGATCATAAAACCAAGATGTTGAAAGCTCAAGAGAGCCAACAGCTGTAGAAACAGCAGAGGTTCATGAGGACCTCCAAGGTCAAGACCCAGAAAAAGGGATTGACTATGCTGTGGGTATGCATGATGATTTTGAGCACACTTTTGATGATGCCAGGGATGACTTGTCAGCCCTTGAGCAAGAAAGACGATTTGATGATGTTGATTTACAACATGTCCCAGAAACAACAGAGTCCATTTCCCGAGAGTGTGAGTCGTCAGAGACTCCAGAGGGCTGTGATGCCTCTCCAGAAAAATTCACAGACCCAGTTGGACCTAGGAGTCCAAGGCCAACTCGAAGAAAAGTTAGACCAGAACGTTATGAGGACTAGGATTCTTGTGGTACTAAATGAAAGTAAACAAGTAGAACAATTGACAACCAACATATCAACTCTCCCGCAAACTGAGAAAACTTTTTCAACTCTTAAGGTTACTGATGTCACAGACATATTGCGTTTAACTACAGCTGCGCCTCGAATGATTTCTACAACTCAAATTCCTGTGAATATTGTTAAGAGCTAAATTAGGAAATACAGTTTACCTTCCATGTAAATGTGGATCGTGATCAAAGAAAGTATATTCTGTGTAATGACATGAGATGATTTAAAGTTATAGATGACTGTACACTTATCTTAAAGTAATGTTACATGGGAAGATCAAGGAGAATATACCTGCACTTATTTGGATCCAGATTTTAAATTTGTACCGTTTTACAACTATTGGATAGAAGGGTATAGGACTTTCAAAATAAAGCTTGTGGTTAGAGGCCTGGTTTCCTATTGCAGCAACTACGGTTGCTACAGAGGTACGAAAGCAACCAGCCACCCTGAGACTGACTGATGTACAGATGACGACTACTGCTATAGCTCAGAGACTAACTAGTAGTACTAACATATCAACTTCTGTTACTACTCTAGCTACGACTTCGATAGGAAAGAATGTTACAACAACGATGATGACGACTTCTACTTCTGTTACTCCTAGTAATCTTACAAGTGAGATTGTGAAGATGGGATCCATTACTAATAAAACAATGACGACTTTCTCAGTGTCTACTAAATCTGTAGGTAGGACATTGACAGCTGTCACTACATCTCCAGCATTTACAAAGTTGGTAAATATAACTCAGAAGCATATGTTAGAGTTGGAAGCTAGCTTGAATAATAGCATAGAAAAATTGGAAATTAGAGAACCAATTGATAAACAGATTGATATGGAGTCAGCTGAAGCAGTTCAGATGACTATGTTAAATGATGCTGATGAATTTATAGATGCTGATGGGACATCAGAAGACATGACTAACCGTCTTCATGCATTAGAGAAGTGAGAAACCCAGTGGAAAGCTTATGGGTTTTGATTCATTGGTGTTGCAAATTGCGGGCACATGGCCTTTAATTCTAGAGACGGTACCGGAACCTTTAACTTTTGAATGTCAAAAGGATGCGTTAAAGTGGCTGCTATTTAGACAACAAGCAGAAAGGAAGTTTTTGATGGCCTTGTCGGTGCGTCTATTTCAACCTCGACATGTTTGTTCTTGGTTGAGGAACTTAACATATATAAATCTTTTTGATCAGTATGAAGATATTATGACAGCATTCCTGATGTGATGCAATTTGGACGACGTGATAAAAGGACTGGTGACAACACATATACAGTGACTTTTCATGCACCGACATACGACAATGAACTGACACAGAAGGGAAGACACACAGAGACTAAATACACAGGGTAATCAACATAGGTGAGACCAACAAGACACAGGTGAGGACAATCAGGAATGAACACAAAACAGAGAGACTCAAGGAGAAGAAATGACAAAATAAAACAGGAAACACTAAAGACTAAACGGACACTAGGAAACATTAATTTAAAGAAACACAAGGGAAACAACACCAGGGAAGAATGGGAACTAAATCAATGTAAAGAAATCTAAACTCTGAAATATAAACTACAACAGACCAAATCATGACAGTAATGACCTAAAGATGAAGGTGTAGAATTAGTGGAAAATATCCATTTCTGAATATCTGACTTTGTTATAGACTCACCATTATTTTAATGGTGAGTGCATGGATAAAGGGGGGAATGGAGTATGTTAATCATGTATTAGAATAATCTGAAAGTGTGATAAAATGAACATATATTTTTGATGTTTTTGTTTTTGCAAGATACTGGTTTGTGATTTTTCTTCCTAGGACAGTGTTGGTGACCAATGTGAGGGTGGTTGACTGTCCAGAGATTTCACAGCCTACACTCAAATTGGGGCAAACTAGGATGAAAATGGACAGAGGACCCTGAACAAGAACATCATGATGAAGAGTTTTCAATTGAACAATCATGGAAGTTTTATTACAGGGGAATCTGAAGAAGCTAAAAAGCAACAGTTTAATGTATAAGAATGTTTACTGTATGTTTTATAAGCATTGGATTGTGTTTAATACAATATAATTTGTATTATTGATAATTATTCTGTATCTTTACTCTATACTAGATGTTTTTAGTGAAATATATATCTTTAGTTTAGTATTGAAGTTTTTTGGAACTGTATAAAATGTTTATATTGGGACCTCAGGTTTTTTATTCTTTTTCTCGATTCTTAGGGATATAGGTTTTTAGGAAGGGAGAGTTCCTTTGGAGGGTCCTATGGGTCGACCAGCCCGACTTTGGATATTTTTGATTTTATTTCTGAGGTTCTAAATGTATGCATTTATATATTATCCTATACAGGTTTCAGAACCATTCTTTTTGATTGGCTTGGAGTACCTTATGTGGTTGCCTGGGGCAGAGGGACCGTGAGAGAATTTTCCTGTCTAGATTGATTGATGGGTATCAGAAAGAAAGCTGCTCTGACAGGTTTTTCGCTCTTCACACTCCACAAATTTACTATATTTAAGATTAAGCATGAACAGAAGGGTATATCATAAGCATTCTGTGTGATTTCTATGAGGCCAACTCACATCATCATTGTATCATTTATTCTGTTTCGAGACTTTAGTCCCGAAGGGGGGAAATATGAGGTGTCTTATTAACTGTGGTAAAGGTTACAACTGCTCTCTCTTGTGCATAATGATTGATGAGGTACCCCCACATTGGAATGTAGGGGTTGGGGCCTCTATGATTGATATGTGTAAGGGGACAGCGGTTTTGGCCCCATGATAAGAAACAGATGTGTTTACGCTGTCCTTTATATGTAGGTGCTCTCCCTTTGGTCGGGAGAGATGATTTCGGCTTCTGTCTCTCCTAGGCTATCCATGGCAAGCCTGGCTTGACTCTGTCTTTCTTATATTTAATAAATGTATTGTTGTAACTAAGACAGTGTCAATGGAGTTTCCTTCATCATCAACAACATCATTTATGTCAAGAGAACAGATTCTTCATCTGTTAAATCGGTGTGCAGGCTTGGAAGGAAATTCTGTTGACAGGAACTTTAAAGAATAGGGCAACAACCCACCAGAAATACGATGTATCATATCAGTCGTGTTATGTTGGTCGTTATGGGGTTCCATTTGTGCCAAAAATATGTTGCCATGCGCACTGTCTATGTCTACTGAACATGTGAGAAGACATTTGTCTATGTCTATTAAACGTTGAACTGTCCTTGTGTCATTTGACTTTGTCATTACATCGTGTCGTCATGATGTGTCATTTGACAAAGTGTTGTTATGATGTGTTGTTTGACAGTGTCTGTACGTCGTTACAATGCGTCGTTACTACCTGTCGTCTTGATGTGTCGTTACTATGTGTCGTTACTACCTGTGGTCTTGATGTGTCGTTACTATGTGTCGTTACTACCTGTGGTCTTGATGTGTCGTTACAATGTGTCGTTACTACCTGTCGTCTTGATGTGTCGTTACAATGTGTCGTTACTACCTGTCGTCTTGATGTGTCGTTACTATGTGTCGTTACTACCTGTCGTCTTGATGTGTCGTTACTATGTGTCGTTACTACCTGTCGTCTTGATGTGTCGTTACTATGTGTCGTTACTACCTGTCGTCTTGATGTGTCGTTACTATGTGTCGTTACTACCTGTCGTCTTGATGTGTCGTTACAATGTGTCGTTACTACCTGTCGTCTTGATGTGTCGTTACAATGTGTCGTTACTACCTGTGGTCTTGATGTGTCGTTACTATGTGTCGTTACTACCTGTGGTCTTGATGTGTCGTTACTATGTGTCGTTACTACCTGTCGTCTTGATGTGTCGTTACTATGTGTCGTTACTACCTGTGGTCTTGATGTGTCGTTACTATGTGTCGTTACTACCTGTGGTCTTGATGTGTCGTTACTATGTGTCGTTACTACCTGTGGTCTTGATGTGTCGTTACTATGTGTCGTTACTACCTGTCGTCTTGATGTGTCGTTACAATGCGTCGTTACTACCTGTCGTCTTGATGTGTCGTTACAATGTGTCGTTACTACCTGTCGTCTTGATGTGTCGTTACTATGTGTCGTTACTACCTGTCGTCTTGATGTGTCGTTACTATGTGTCGTTACAATGCGTCGTTACTACCTGTCGTCTTGATGTGTCGTTACTATGTGTCGTTACTACCTGTCGTCTTGATGTGTCGTTACAATGTGTCGTTACTACCTGTCGTCTTGATGTGTCGTTACAATGTGTCGTTACTACCTGTGGTCTTGATGTGTCGTTACTATGTGTCGTTACTACCTGTCGTCTTGATGTGTCGTTACTATGTGTCGTTACTACCTGTCGTCTTGATGTGTCGTTACTATGTGTCGTTACTACCTGTGGTCTTGATGTGTCGTTACTATGCGTCGTTACTACCTGTCGTCTTGATGTGTCGTTACTATGTGTCGTTACTACCTGTCGTCTTGATGTGTCGTTACTATGTGTCGTTACTACCTGTCGTCTTGATGTGTCGTTACAATGTGTCGTTACTACCTGTGGTCTTGATGTGTCGTTACTATGCGTCGTTACTACCTGTCGTCTTGATGTGTCGTTACAATGTGTCGTTACTACCTGTCGTCTTGATGTGTCGTTACTATGTGTCGTTACTACCTGTCGTCTTGATGTGTCGTTACTATGTGTCGTTACTACCTGTCGTCTTGATGTGTCGTTACAATGTGTCGTTACTACCTGTCGTCTTGATGTGTCGTTACAATGTGTCGTTACTACCTGTCGTCTTGATGTGTCGTTACTACCTGTCGTCTTGATGTGTCGTTACTATGTGTCGTTACTACCTGTCGTCTTGATGTGTCGTTACAATGTGTCGTTACTACCTGTCGTCTTGATGTGTCGTTACAATGTGTCGTTACTACCTGTCGTCTTGATGTGTCGTTACAATGTGTCGTTACTACCTGTGGTCTTGATGTGTCGTTACTATGTGTCGTTACTACCTGTCGTCTTGATGTGTCGTTACAATGTGTCGTTACTACCTGTCGTCTTGATGTGTCGTTACTATGTGTCGTTACTACCTGTCGTCTTGATGTGTCGTTACAATGTGTCGTTACTACCTGTCGTCTTGATGTGTCGTTACAATGTGTCGTTACTACCTGTGGTCTTGATGTGTCGTTACTATGTGTCGTTACTACCTGTCGTCTTGATGTGTCGTTACTATGTGTCGTTACTACCTGTCGTCTTGATGTGTCGTTACAATGTGTCGTTACTACCTGTGGTCTTGATGTGTCGTTACAATGTGTCGTTACTACCTGTCGTCTTGATGTGTCGTTACAATGTGTCGTTACTACCTGTGGTCTTGATGTGTCGTTACAATGTGTCGTTACTACCTGTCGTCTTGATGTGTCGTTACTATGTGTCGTTACTACCTGTGGTCTTGATGTGTCGTTACTATGTGTCGTTACTACCTGTCGTTTTGATGTGTCGTTACAATGTGTCGTTACTACCTGTCGTCTTGATGTGTCGTTACAATGTGTCGTTACTACCTGTCGTCTTGATGTGTCGTTACAATGTGTCGTTACTACCTGTCGTCTTGATGTGTCGTTACAATGTGTCGTTACTACCTGTGGTCTTGATGTGTCGTTACTATGTGTCGTTACTACCTGTGGTCTTGATGTGTCGTTACTATGTGTCGTTACTACCTGTCGTCTTGATGTGTCGTTACAATGTGTCGTTACTACCTGTGGTCTTGATGTGTCGTTACAATGTGTCGTTACTACCTGTGGTCTTGATGTGTCGTTACTATGTGTCGTTACTACCTGTCGTCTTGATGTGTCGTTACAATGTGTCGTTACTACCTGTCGTCTTGATGTGTCGTTACTATGTGTCGTTACTACCTGTCGTTTTGATGTGTCGTTACAATGTGTCGTTACTACCTGTGGTCTTGATGTGTCGTTACTATGTGTCGTTACTACCTGTCGTCTTGATGTGTCGTTACAATGTGTCGTTACTACCTGTCGTCTTGATGTGTCGTTACAATGTGTCGTTACTACCTGTGGTCTTGATGTGTCGTTACTATGTGTCGTTACTACCTGTCGTCTTGATGTGTCGTTACTATGTGTCGTTACTACCTGTGGTCTTGATGTGTCGTTACTATGTGTCGTTACTACCTGTCGTCTTGATGTGTCGTTACAATGTGTCGTTACTACCTGTGGTCTTGATGTGTCGTTACAATGTGTCGTTACTACCTGTGGTCTTGATGTGTCGTTACTATGTGTCGTTACTACCTGTGGTCTTGATGTGTCGTTGCTATGCGTCGTTACTACCTGTCGTCTTGATGTGTCGTTACAATGTGTCGTTACTACCTGTCGTCTTGATGTGTCGTTACAATGTGTCGTTACTACCTGTGGTCTTGATGTGTCGTTACTATGTGTCGTTACTACCTGTCGTTTTGATGTGTCGTTACAATGTGTCGTTACTACCTGTCGTCTTGATGTGTCGTTACTATGTGTCGTTACTACCTGTCGTCTTGATGTGTCGTTACAATGTGTCGTTACTACCTGTCGTCTTGATGTGTCGTTACAATGTGTCGTTACTACCTGTGGTCTTGATGTGTCGTTACTATGTGTCGTTACTACCTGTCGTCTTGATGTGTCGTTACTATGTGTCGTTACTACCTGTCGTCTTGATGTGTCGTTACAATGTGTCGTTACTACCTGTCGTCTTGATGTGTCGTTACAATGTGTCGTTACTACCTGTGGTCTTGATGTGTCGTTACTATGTGTCGTTACTACCTGTCGTCTTGATGTGTCGTTACAATGTGTCGTTACTACCTGTGGTCTTGATGTGTCGTTACAATGTGTCGTTACTACCTGTCGTCTTGATGTGTCGTTACAATGTGTCGTTACTACCTGTGGTCTTGATGTGTCGTTACAATGTGTCGTTACTACCTGTGGTCTTGATGTGTCGTTACAATGTGTCGTTACTACCTGTGGTCTTGATGTGTCGTTAATATGTGTCGTTACTACCTGTCGTCTTGATGTCTCGTTACAATGTGTCGTTACTACCTGTGGTCTTGATGTGTCGTTACTATGTGTCGTTACTACCTGTCGTCTTGATGTGTCGTTACAATGTGTCGTTACTACCTGTGGTCTTGATGTGTCGTTACTATGTGTCGTTACTACCTGTCGTTTTGATGTGTCGTTACAATGTGTCGTTACTACCTGTCGTCTTGATGTGTCGTTACTATGTGTCGTTACTACCTGTGGTCTTGATGTGTCGTTACTATGTGTCGTTACTACCTGTCGTCTTGATGTGTCGTTACAATGTGTCGTTACTACCTGTCGTCTTGATGTGTCGTTACAATGTGTCGTTACTACCTGTCGTCTTGATGTGTTGTTACTATGTGTCGTTACTACCTGTGGTCTTGATGTGTCGTTACAATGTGTCGTTACTACCTGTCGTCTTGATGTGTCGTTACTATGTGTCGTTACTACCTGTCGTCTTGATGTGTCGTTACAATGTGTCGTTACTACCTGTCGTCTTGATGTGTCGTTACAATGTGTCGTTACTACCTGTGGTCTTGATGTGTCGTTACTATGTGTCGTTACTACCTGTCGTCTTGATGTGTCGTTACAATGTGTCGTTACTACCTGTGGTCTTGATGTGTCGTTACAATGTGTCGTTACTACCTGTGGTCTTGATGTGTCGTTACTATGTGTCGTTACTACCTGTCGTCTTGATGTGTCGTTACAATGTGTCGTTACTACCTGTCGTCTTGATGTGTCGTTACAATGTGTCGTTACTACCTGTGGTCTTGATGTGTCGTTACAATGTGTCGTTACTACCTGTCGTCTTGATGTGTCGTTACAATGTGTCGTTACTACCTGTCGTCTTGATGTGTCGTTACTATGTGTCGTTACTACCTGTCGTCTTGATGTGTCGTTACAATGTGTCGTTACTACCTGTGGTCTTGATGTGTCGTTACTATGTGTCGTTACTACCTGTCGTCTTGATGTGTCGTTACAATGTGTCGTTACTACCTGTCGTCTTGATGTGTCGTTACTATGTGTCGTTACTACCTGTGGTCTTGATGTGTCGTTACTATGTGTCGTTACTACCTGTCGTCTTGATGTGTCGTTACAATGTGTCGTTACTACCTGTCGTCTTGATGTGTCGTTACAATGTGTCGTTACTACCTGTCGTCTTGATGTGTCGTTACAATGTGTCGTTACTACCTGTGGTCTTGATGTGTCGTTACAATGTGTCGTTACTACCTGTCGTCTTGATGTGTCGTTACTATGTGTCGTTACTACCTGTCGTCTTGATGTGTCGTTACAATGTGTCGTTACTACCTGTCGTCTTGATGTGTCGTTACTATGTGTCGTTACTACCTGTCGTCTTGATGTGTCGTTACTATGTGTCGTTACTACCTGTCGTCTTGATGTGTCGTTACAATGTGTCGTTACTACCTGTCGTCTTGATGTGTCGTTACTATGTGTCGTTACTACCTGTGGTCTTGATGTGTCGTTACAATGTGTCGTTACTACCTGTGGTCTTGATGTGTCGTTACAATGTGTCGTTACTACCTGTCGTCTTGATGTGTCGTTACAATGTGTCGTTACTACCTGTCGTCTTGATGTGTCGTTACAATGTGTCGTTACTACCTGTCGTCTTGATGTGTCGTTACTACCTGTCGTCTTGATGTGTCGTTACTATGTGTCGTTACTACCTGTCGTCTTGATGTGTCGTTACTATGTGTCGTTACTACCTGTCGTCTTGATGTGTCGTTACAATGTGTCGTTACTACCTGTGGTCTTGATGTGTCGTTACAATGTGTCGTTACTACCTGTCGTCTTCATGTGTCGTTACAATGTGTCGTTACTACCTGTCGTCTTGATGTGTTGTTACTATGTGTCGTTACTACCTGTGGTCTTGATGTGTCGTTACAATGTGTCGTTACTACCTGTCGTCTTGATGTGTCGTTACAATGTGTCGTTACTACCTGTGGTCTTGATGTGTCGTTACTATGTGTCGTTACTACCTGTGGTCTTGATGTGTCGTTACAATGTGTCGTTACTACCTGTCGTCTTGATGTGTCGTTACAATGTGTCGTTACTACCTGTGGTCTTGATGTGTCGTTACAATGTGTCGTTACTACCTGTCGTCTTGATGTGTCGTTACAATGTGTCGTTACTACCTGTCGTCTTGATGTGTCGTTACAATGTGTCGTTACTACCTGTCGTCTTGATGTGTCGTTACTATGTGTCGTTACTACCTGTCGTTTTGATGTGTCGTTACAATGTGTCGTTACTACCTGTCGTCTTGATGTGTCGTTACAATGTGTCGTTACTACCTGTCGTCTTGATGTGTCGTTACAATGTGTCGTTACTACCTGTCGTCTTGATGTGTCGTTACAATGTGTCGTTACTACCTGTCGTCTTGATGTGTCGTTACAATGTGTCGTTACTACCTGTGGTCTTGATGTGTCGTTACTATGTGTCGTTACTACCTGTCGTCTTGATGTGTCGTTACAATGCGTCGTTACTACCTGTGGTCTTGATGTGTCGTTACTATGTGTCGTTACTACCTGTCGTCTTGATGTGTCGTTACAATGCGTCGTTACTACCTGTCGTCTTGATGTGTCGTTACTATGCGTCGTTACTACCTGTCGTCTTGATGTGTCGTTACAATGCGTCGTTACTACCTGTCGTCTTGATGTGTCGTTACTATGTGTCGTTACTACCTGTCGTCTTGATGTGTCGTTGCTATGTGTCGTTACTACCTGTCGTCTTGATGTGTCGTTACAATGTGTCGTTACTACCTGTCGTCTTGATGTGTCGTTACTATGTGTCGTTACTACCTGTCGTCTTGATGTGTCGTTACAATGTGTCGTTACTACCTGTGGTCTTGATGTGTCGTTACTATGTGTCGTTACTACCTGTCGTCTTGATGTGTCGTTACAATGTGTCGTTACTACCTGTGGTCTTGATGTGTCGTTACTATGTGTCGTTACTACCTGTCGTCTTGATGTGTCGTTACAATGTGTCGTTACTACCTGTCGTCTTGATGTGTCGTTACAATGTGTCGTTACTACCTGTCGTCTTGATGTGTCGTTACTACCTGTCGTTTTGATGTGTCGTTACAATGTGTCGTTACTACCTGTCGTCACTACCTGTCGTCTTGATGTGTCGTTACAATGTGTCGTTACTACCTGTCGTCTTGATGTGTCGTTACTATGTGTCGTTACTACCTGTCGTCTTGATGTGTCGTTACAATGTGTCGTTACTACCTGTGGTATTGATGTGTCGTTACAATGTGTCGTTACTACCTGTCGTCTTGATGTGTCGTTACAATGTGTCGTTACTACCTGTCGTCTTGATGTGTCGTTACAATGTGTCGTTACTACCTGTCGTCTTGATGTGTCGTTACAATGTGTCGTTACTACCTGTGGTATTGATGTGTCGTTACTATGTGTCGTTACTACCTGTGGTCTTGATGTGTCGTTACAATGTGTCGTTACTACCTGTCGTCTTGATGTGTCGTTACAATGTGTCGTTACTACCTGTCGTCTTGATGTGTCGTTACAATGTGTCGTTACTACCTGTCGTCTTGATGTGTCGTTACTATGTGTCGTTACTACCTGTGGTCTTGATGTGTCGTTACTATGTGTCGTTACTACCTGTGGTCTTGATGTGTCGTTACTATGTGTCGTTACTACCTGTGGTCTTGATGTGTCGTTACAATGTGTCGTTACTACCTGTCATCTTGATGTGTCATTACTATGTGTCGTTACTACCTGTGGTCTTGATGTGTCGTTACTATGTGTCGTTACTACCTGTCGTCTTGATGTGTCGTTACAATGTGTCGTTACTACCTGTCGTCTTGATGTGTCGTTTCTGTGCGTCGTTACTACCTGTCGTCTTGATGTGTCATTACTATGCGTCGTTACTACCTGTCATCTTGATGTGTCATTACTATGTGTCGTTACTACCTGTGGTCTTGATGTGTCGTTACAATGTGTCGTTACTACCTGTCGTCTTGATGTGTCGTTACAATGTGTCGTTACTACCTGTCGTCTTGATGTGTCGTTACAATGTGTCGTTACTACCTGTGGTCTTGATGTGTCGTTACAATGTGTCGTTACTACCTGTCGTCTTGATGTGTCGTTACTATGTGTCGTTACTACCTGTCGTCTTGATGTGTCGTTACAATGTGTCGTTACTACCTGTCGTCTTGATGTGTCGTTACAATGTGTCGTTACTACCTGTGGTCTTGATGTGTCGTTACTATGTGTCGTTACTACCTGTCGTCTTGATGTGTCGTTACAATGTGTCGTTACTACCTGTCGTCTTGATGTGTCGTTACAATGTGTCGTTACTACCTGTGGTCTTGATGTGTCGTTACTATGTGTCGTTACTACCTGTCGTCTTGATGTGTCGTTACAATGTGTCGTTACTACCTGTCGTCTTGATGTGTCGTTACAATGTGTCGTTACTACCTGTGGTCTTGATGTGTCGTTACAATGTGTCGTTACTACCTGTCGTCTTGATGTGTCGTTACTATGTGTCGTTACTACCTGTCGTCTTGATGTGTCGTTACTATGTGTCGTTACTACCTGTCGTCTTGATGTGTCGTTACAATGTGTCGTTACTACCTGTGGTCTTGATGTGTCGTTACTATGTGTCGTTACTACCTGTCGTCTTGATGTGTCGTTACAATGTGTCGTTACTACCTGTCGTCTTGATGTGTCGTTACTATGTGTCGTTACTACCTGTGGTCTTGATGTGTCGTTACTATGTGTCGTTACTACCTGTCGTCTTGATGTGTCGTTACAATGTGTCGTTACTACCTGTCGTCTTGATGTGTCGTTACAATGTGTCGTTACTACCTGTCGTCTTGATGTGTCGTTACAATGTGTCGTTACTACCTGTGGTCTTGATGTGTCGTTACAATGTGTCGTTACTACCTGTCGTCTTGATGTGTCGTTACTATGTGTCGTTACTACCTGTCGTCTTGATGTGTCGTTACAATGTGTCGTTACTACCTGTGGTCTTGATGTGTCGTTACTATGTGTCGTTACTACCTGTCGTCTTGATGTGTCGTTACTATGTGTCGTTACTACCTGTCGTCTTGATGTGTCGTTACAATGTGTCGTTACTACCTGTGGTCTTGATGTGTCGTTACTATGTGTCGTTACTACCTGTCGTCTTGATGTGTCGTTACTATGTGTCGTTACTACCTGTGGTCTTGATGTGTCGTTACAATGTGTCGTTACTACCTGTCGTCTTGATGTGTCGTTACAATGTGTCGTTACTACCTGTCGTCTTGATGTGTCGTTACTATGTGTCGTTACTACCTGTCGTCTTGATGTGTCGTTACTACCTGTCGTCTTGATGTGTCGTTGCTATGCGTCGTTACTACCTGTCGTCTTGATGTGTCGTTACAATGTGTCGTTACTACCTGTCGTCTTGATGTGTCGTTACAATGTGTCGTTACTACCTGTGGTCTTGATGTGTCGTTACAATGTGTCGTTACTACCTGTCGTCTTCATGTGTCGTTACAATGTGTCGTTACTACCTGTGGTCTTGATGTGTCGTTACAATGTGTCGTTACTACCTGTCGTCTTGATGTGTCGTTACAATGTGTCGTTACTACCTGTGGTCTTGATGTGTCGTTACTATGTGTCGTTACTACCTGTGGTCTTGATGTGTCGTTACAATGTGTCGTTACTACCTGTCGTCTTGATGTGTCGTTACAATGTGTCGTTACTACCTGTCGTCTTGATGTGTCGTTACTATGTGTCGTTACTACCTGTCGTTTTGATGTGTCGTTACAATGTGTCGTTACTACCTGTCGTCTTGATGTGTCGTTACAATGTGTCGTTACTACCTGTCGTCTTGATGTGTCGTTACAATGTGTCGTTACTACCTGTCGTCTTGATGTGTCGTTACAATGTGTCGTTACTACCTGTCGTCTTGATGTGTCGTTACAATGTGTCGTTACTACCTGTGGTCTTGATGTGTCGTTACTATGTGTCGTTACTACCTGTCGTCTTGATGTGTCGCTACAATGCGTCGTTACTACCTGTGGTCTTGATGTGTCGTTACTATGTGTCGTTACTACCTGTCGTCTTGATGTGTCGTTACAATGCGTCGTTACTACCTGTCGTCTTGATGTGTCGTTACTATGTGTCGTTACTACCTGTGGTCTTGATGTGTCGTTACTATGTGTCGTTACTACCTGTCGTCTTGATGTGTCGTTACAATGTGTCGTTACTACCTGTCGTCTTGATGTGTCGTTACTATGTGTCGTTACTACCTGTCGTCTTGATGTGTCGTTACAATGTGTCGTTACTACCTGTCGTCTTGATGTGTCGTTACAATGTGTCGTTACTACCTGTCGTCTTGATGTGTCGTTACTACCTGTCGTTTTGATGTGTCGTTACAATGTGTCGTTACTACCTGTCGTCACTACCTGTCGTCTTGATGTGTCGTTACAATGTGTCGTTACTACCTGTCGTCTTGATGTGTCGTTACTATGTGTCGTTACTACCTGTCGTCTTGATGTGTCGTTACAATGTGTCGTTACTACCTGTGGTATTGATGTGTCGTTACAATGTGTCGTTACTACCTGTCGTCTTGATGTGTCGTTACTATGTGTCGTTACTACCTGTCGTCTTGATGTGTCGTTACAATGTGTCGTTACTACCTGTCGTCTTGATGTGTCGTTACAATGTGTCGTTACTACCTGTGGTATTGATGTGTCGTTACTATGTGTCGTTACTACCTGTGGTCTTGATGTGTCGTTACAATGTGTCGTTACTACCTGTCGTCTTGATGTGTCGTTACAATGTGTCGTTACTACCTGTCGTCTTGATGTGTCGTTACAATGTGTCGTTACTACCTGTCGTCTTGATGTGTCGTTACTATGTGTCGTTACTACCTGTGGTCTTGATGTGTCGTTACTATGTGTCGTTACTACCTGTCGTCTTGATGTGTCGTTACTATGTGTCGTTACTACCTGTGGTCTTGATGTGTCGTTACAATGTGTCGTTACTACCTGTCATCTTGATGTGTCATTACTATGTGTCGTTACTACCTGTGGTCTTGATGTGTCGTTACTATGTGTCGTTACTACCTGTCGTCTTGATGTGTCGTTACAATGTGTCGTTACTACCTGTCGTCTTGATGTGTCGTTTCTATGCGTCGTTACTACCTGTCGTCTTGATGTGTCGTTTCTATGCGTCGTTACTACCTGTCGTCTTGATGTGTCGTTACAATGCGTCGTTACTACCTGTCGTCTTGATGTGTCGTTACTACCTGTCGTCTTGATGTGTCGTTACTATGTGTCGTTACTACCTGTCGTCTTGATGTGTCGTTACTATGTGTCGTTACTACCTGTCGTCTTGATGTGTCGTTACAATGTGTCGTTACTACCTGTCGTCTTGATGTGTCGTTACTATGTGTCGTTACTACCTGTCGTCTTGATGTGTCGTCTTGATGTGTCGTTACTACCTGTCGTCTTGATGTGTCGTTACAATCAGTCGTCACTACCTGTCGTCTTGATGTGTCGTTACTATGTGTCGTTACTACCTGTCGTCTTGATGTGTCGTTACAATGTGTCGTTACTACCTGTCGTCTTGATGTGTCGTTACAATGTGTCGTTACTACCTGTCGTCTTGATGTGTCGTTACTATGTGTCCTTACTACCTGTCGTCTTGATGTGTCGTTACTATGTGTCCTTACTACCTGTCGTCTTGATGTGTCGTTACAATGTGTCGTTACTACCTGTCGTCTTGATGTGTCGTTACAATGTGTCGTTACTACCTGTCGTCTTGATGTGTCGTTACTATGTGTCGTTACTACCTGTCGTCTTGATGTGTCGTTACAATGTGTCGTTACTACCTGTCGTCTTGATGTGTCGTTACTACCTGTCGTCTTGATGTGTCGTTACTATGTGTCGTTACTACCTGTCGTCTTGATGTGTCGTTACAATGTGTCGTTACTACCTGTCGTCTTGATGTGTCGTTACTATGTGTCGTTACTACCTGTCGTCTTGATGTGTCGTTACAATGTGTCGTTACTACCTGTCGTCTTGATGTGTCGTTACTATGCGTCGTTACTACCTGTCGTCTTGATGTGTCGTTACTATGTGTCGTTACTACCTGTCGTCTTGACGTGTCGTTACAATGCGTTGTTACTACCAGTCGTCTTGATGTGTCGTTACAATGCGTCGTTACTACCTGTCGTCTTGACGTGTCGTTACAATGCGTTGTTACTACCAGTCGTCTTGATGTGTCGTTACAATGTGTCGTTACTACCTGTCGTCTTGATGTGTCGTTACAATGTGTCGTTACTACCTGTCGTCTTGATGTGTCGTTACAATGTGTCGTTACTACCTGTCGTCTTGATGTGTCGTTACTATGTGTCGTTACTACCTGTCGTCTTGATGTGTCGTTACTATGTGTCGTTACTACCTGTCGTCTTGATGTGTCGTTACAATGTGTCGTTACTACCTGTCGTCTTGATGTGTCGTTACTATGTGTCGTTACTACCTGTCGTCTTGACGTGTCGTTACAATGCGTTGTTACTACCTGTCGTCTTGATGTGTCGTTACAATGTGTCGTTACTACCTGTCGTCTTGATGTGTCGTTACAATGCGTCGTTACTACCTGTCGTCTTGATGTGTCGTCTTGATGTGTCGTTACTACCTGTCGTCTTGATGTGTCGTTACTATGTGTCGTTACTACCTGTCGTCTTGATGTGTCGTTACTATGTGTCGTTACTACCTGTCGTCTTGATGTGTCGTTACTACCTGTCGTCTTGATGTGTCGTTACAATGTGTCGTTACTATCTGTCGTCTTGATGTGTCGTTACAATGTGTCGTTACTACCTGTCGTCTTGATGTGTCGTTACTATGTGTCGTTACTACCTGTCGTCTTGATGTGTCGTTACTATGTGTCGTTACTACCTGTCGTCTTGACGTGTCGTTACAATGCGTTGTTACTACCTGTCGTCTTGATGTGTCGTTACTATGTGTCGTTACTACCTGTCGTCTTGATGTGTCGTTACAATGCGTCGTTACTACCTGTCGTCTTGATGTGTCGTTACAATCAGTCGTTACTACCTGTCGTCTTGATGTGTCGTTGCTATGTGTCGTTACTACCTGTCGTCTTGATGTGTCGTTACTATGTGTCGTTACTACCTGTCGTCTTGATGTGTCGTTACAATGTGTCGTTACTACCTGTCGTCTTGATGTGTCGTTGCTATGCGTCGTTACTACCTGTCGTCTTGATGTGTCGTTGCTATGCGTCGTTACTACCTGTCGTCTTGATGTGTCGTTACTATGTGTCGTTACTACCTGTCGTCTTGATGTGTCGTTGCTATGCGTCGTTACTACCTGTCGTCTTGATGTGTCGTTGCTATGTGTCGTTACTACCTGTCGTCTTGATGTGTCGTTACTACCTGTCGTCTTGATGTGTCGTTGCTATGCGTCGTTATTACCTGTCGTCTTGATGTGTCGTTGCTATGTGTCGTTACTACGTGTCGTCTTGATGTGTCGTTACAATGCGTCGTTACTACCTGTCGTCTTGATGTGTCGTTGCTATGTGTCGTTACTACCTGTCGTCTTGATGTGTCGTTGCTATGCGTCGTTACTACCTGTCGTCTTGATGTGTCGTTACAATGCGTCGTTACTACCTGTGGTCTTGATGTGTCGTTACTATGTGTCGTTACTACCTGTCGTCTTGATGTGTCGTTGCTATGCGTCGTTACTACCTGTCGTCTTGATGTGTCGTTACAATGCGTCGTTACTACCTGTCGTCTTGATGTGTCGTTACTATGTGTCGTTACTACCTGTCGTCTTGATGTGTCGTTACAATGTGTCGTTATTACCTGTCGTCTTGATGTGTCGTTACTATGCGTCGTTACTACCTGTCGTCTTGATGTGTCGTTACTATGTGTCGTTACTACCTGTCGTCTTGATGTGTCGTTACTATGCGTCGTTACTACCTGTCGTCTTGATGTGTCGTTACTATGTGTCGTTACTACCTGTCGTCTTGATGTGTCGTTACTATGTGTCGTTACTACCTGTCGTCTTGATGTGTCGTTGCTATGCGTCGTTACTACCTGTCGTCTTGATGTGTCGTTACTATGCGTCGTTACTACCTGTCGTCTTGATGTGTCGTTACTATGTGTCGTTACTACCTGTCGTCTTGATGTGTCGTTGCTATGCGTCGTTACTACCTGTCGTCTTGATGTGTCGTTGCTATGCGTCGTTACTACCTGTCGTCTTGATGTGTCGTTGCTATGCGTCGTTACTACCTGTCGTCTTGATGTGTCGTTGCTATGCGTCGTTACTACCTGTCGTCTTGATGTGTCGTTGCTATGCGTCGTTACTACCTGTCGTCTTGATGTGTCGTTACTATGTGTCGTTACTACCTGTCGTCTTGATGTGTTGTTACTATGTGTCGTTACTACCTGTCGTCTTGATGTGTCGTTGCTATGCGTCGTTACTACCTGTCGTCTTGATGTGTCGTTGCTATGCGTCGTTACTACCTGTCGTCTTGATGTGTCGTTGCTATGCGTCGTTACTACCTGTCGTCTTGATGTGTCGTTACTATGTGTCGTTACTACCTGTCGTCTTGATGTGTCGTTGCAATGTGTCGTTACTACCTGTCGTCTTGATGTGTCGTTACAATGCGTCGTTACTACCTGTCGTCTTGATGTGTCGTTGCTATGCGTCGTTACTACCTGTCGTCTTGATGTGTCGTTGCTATGCGTCGTTACTACCTGTCGTCTTGATGTGTCGTTGCTATGCGTCGTTACTACCTGTCGTCTTGATGTGTCGTTGCTATGTGTCGTTACTACCTGTCGTCTTGATGTGTCGTTGCTATGCGTCGTTACTACCTGTCGTCTTGATGTGTCGTTGCTATGTGTCGTTACTACCTGTCGTCTTGATGTGTCGTTGCTATGCGTCGTTACTACCTGTCGTCTTGATGTGTCGTTACTATGTGTCGTTACTACCTGTCGTCTTGACGTGTCATTACAATGCGTTGTTACTACCTGTCGTCTTGATGTGTCGTTACAATGTGTCGTTACTACCTGTCGTCTTGATGTGTCGTTACAATGCGTCGTTACTACCTGTCGTCTTGATGTGTCGTTACAATCAGTCGTTACTACCTGTTGTCTTGATGTGTCGTTGCTATGTGTCGTTACTACCTGTCGTCTTGATGTGTCGTTACTATGTGTCGTTACTACCTGTCGTCTTGATGTGTCGTTACAATGTGTCGTTACTACCTGTCGTCTTGATGTGTCGTTGCTATGCGTCGTTACTACCTGTCGTCTTGATGTGTCGTTGCTATGCGTCGTTACTACCTGTTGTCTTGATGTGTCGTTACTATGTGTCGTTACTACCTGTCGTCTTGATGTGTCGTTGCTATGCGTCGTTACTACCTGTCGTCTTGATGTGTCGTTGCTATGTGTCGTTACTACCTGTCGTCTTGATGTGTCGTTACTACCTGTCGTCTTGATGTGTCGTTGCTATGCGTCGTTATTACCTGTCGTCTTGATGTGTCGTTGCTATGTGTCGTTACTACGTGTCGTCTTGATGTGTCGTTACAATGCGTCGTTACTACCTGTCGTCTTGATGTGTCGTTGCTATGCGTCGTTACTACCTGTCGTCTTGATGTGTCGTTGCTATGCGTCGTTACTACCTGTCGTCTTGATGTGTCGTTGCTATGCGTCGTTACTACCTGTCGTCTTGATGTGTCGTTGCTATGTGTCGTTACTACCTGTCGTCTTGATGTGTCGTTACTATGCGTCGTTACTACCTGTCGTCTTGATGTGTCGTTGCTATGTGTCGTTACTACCTGTCGTCTTGATGTGTCGTTACAATGTGTCGTTACTACCTGTCGTCTTGATGTGTCGTTGCTATGCGTCGTTACTTCGTATTTCTATATTTTGACTTTTATTCAGATTGTTCTTGTTAGTAGGCTATGATGCATGAAAAATAAATGAGTGTTAGGGTACAATACTGAAGTGGTACAGCTCTGCTGGGAGTTTCCCTCCGCTGACCTCAAAGGGTAAGCCGGGAAAGGGGCGCCCGGTGCCACCACGGTAGCAAGGCATCACGACGTTGTCAGACGACACATCAAGACGCCAGGTAGTAACGACGTACAGACACTGTCAAACAACACATCATAACAACACTTTGTCAAATGACACATCATGACGACACGATGTAATGACAAAGTCAAATGACACAAGTACAGTTCAACGTTTAACTGAGTAGACATAGACATAGGCCTATTTTTGGCACAAATGGAACCCCATAGGTCGTGTCGTATCGTGTCGGTCGTGTCATGTTGGTCGTGTCGTGTCGTTCGTATTGGTCGTATCATGTTGGTCGTGTCGTGTCGTTCGTATTGGTCGTATCATGTTGGTCGTGTTGTTCGTATCGGTCGTATCATGTTGGTTGTGTCGTTCGTATTGGTCGTATCATGTTGGTCGTGTCGTTCGTATTGTGGTCGTATCATGTTGGTCGTGTCGTGTCGTTCATATTGGTCGTATCATGTTGGTCGTGTCGTGTCGTTCATATTGGTCGTATCATGTTGGTCGTGTCGTGTCGTTCGTATCGGTCGTATCATGTTGGTCGTGTCGTGTCGTTCGTATTGGTCGTATCATGTTGGTCGTGTCGTGTCGTTCGTATTGGTCGTATCATGTTGGTCGTGTCGTGTCGTTCGTATTGGTCGTATCATGTTGGTCGTGTCGTGTCGTTCGTATTGGTCGTATCATGTTGGTCGTGTCGTGTCGTTCGTATTGGTCGTATCATGTTGGTCGTGTCGTTCATATTGGTCGTATCATGTTGGTCGTGTCGTGTCGTTCGTATTGGTCGTATCATGTTGGTCGTGTCGTGTCGTTCGTATTGGTCGTATCATGTTGGTCGTGTCGTGTCGTTCATATTGGTCGTATCATGTTGGTCGTGTCGTGTCGTTCGTATTGGTCGTATCATGTTGGTCGTGTCGTTCGTATCGGTCGTATCATGTTGGTTGTGTCGTTCGTATTGGTCGTATCATGTTGGTCGTGTCGTTCGTATTGTGGTCGTATCATGTTGGTCGTATCACGTTGGTCGTGTCGTGTCGTATTGGTCGTATCATGTTGGTCGTATCATGTTGGTCGTGTCGTGTCGTATCGGTCGTATCATGTTGGTCGTGTCGTGTCGTATTGGTCGTATCATGTTGGTCGTGTCGTGTCGTATTGGTCGTATCATGTTGGTCGTGTCGTGTCGTTCATATTGGTCGTATCATGTTGGTCGTGTCGTGTCGTTCGTATTGGTCGTATCATGTTGGTCGTGTCGTTCGTATCGGTCGTATCATGTTGGTTGTGTCGTTCGTATTGGTCGTATCATGTTGGTCGTGTCGTTCGTATTGTGGTCGTATCATGTTGGTCGTATCACGTTGGTCGTGTCGTGTCGTATTGGTCGTATCATGTTGGTCGTGTCGTTCGTATCGGTCGTATCATGTTGGTCGTGTCGTTCGTATCGGTCGTATCATGTTGGTTGTGTCGTTCGTATTGGTCGTATCATGTTGGTCGTGTCGTTCGTATTGTGGTCGTATCATGTTGGTCGTATCACGTTGGTCGTGTCGTGTCGTATTGGTCGTATCATGTTGGTCGTATCACGTTGGTCGTGTCGTGTCGTATTGGTCGTATCATGTTGGTCGTGTCGTGTCGTATTGGTCGTATCATGTTGGTCGTGTCGTGTCGTATTGGTCGTATCATGTTGGTCGTGTCGTGTCGTTCATATTGGTCGTATCATGTTGGTCGTGTCGTGTCGTTCGTATTGGTCGTATCATGTTGGTCGTGTCGTTCGTATCGGTCGTATCATGTTGGTTGTGTCGTTCGTATTGGTCGTATCATGTTGGTCGTGTCGTTCGTATTGTGGTCGTATCATGTTGGTCGTATCACGTTGGTCGTGTCGTGTCGTATTGGTCGTATCATGTTGGTCGTATCATGTTGGTCGTGTCGTGTCGTATCGGTCGTATCATGTTGGTCGTGTCGTGTCGTATTGGTCGTATCATGTTGGTCGTGTCGTGTCGTATTGGTCGTATCATGTTGGTCGTGTCGTATCGGTCGTATCATGTTGGTCGTATCACGTTGGTCGTGTCGTGTCGTATTGGTCGTATCATGTTGGTCGTGTCGTGTCGTATCGGTCGTATCATGTTGGTCGTATCACGTTGGTCGTGTCGTGTCGTATTGGTCGGATCATGTTGGTCGTGTCGTGTCGTATTGGTCGTATCACGTTGGTCGTGTCGTGTCGTATCGGTCGTATCATGTTGGTCGTATCACGTTGGTCGTGTCATGTCGTATTGGTCGGATCATGTTGGTCGTGTTGTGTCGTATTGGTCGTATCACGTTGGTCGTGTCGTGTCGTATCGGTCGTATCATGTTGGTCGTATCACGTTGGTCGTGTCGTGTCGTATTGGTCGTATCATGTTGGTCGTGTCGTGTCGTATCGGTCATATCATGTTGGTCGTATCACGTTGGTCGTGTCGTGTCGTATTGGTCGTATCATGTTGGTCGTGTCGTGTCGTATTGGTCGGATCATGTTGGTCGTGTCGTGTCGTATTGGTCGTATCACGTTGGTCGTGTCGTGTCGTATTGGTCGTATCATGTTGGTCGTGTCGTGTCGTATCGGTCATATCATGTTGGTCGTATCACGTTGGTCGTGTCGTGTCGTATTGGTCGGATCATGTTGGTCGTGTCGTGTCGTATTGGTCGTATCACGTTGGTCGTGTCGTGTCGTATCGGTCGTATCATGTTGGTCGTATCACGTTGGTCGTGTCATGTCGTATTGGTCGGATCATGTTGGTCGTGTTGTGTCGTATTGGTCGTATCACGTTGGTCGTGTCGTGTCGTATCGGTCGTATCATGTTGGTCGTATCACGTTGGTCGTGTCGTGTCGTATTGGTCGTATCATGTTGGTCGTGTCGTGTCGTATCGGTCATATCATGTTGGTCGTATCACGTTGGTCGTGTCGTGTCGTATTGGTCGGATCATGTTGGTCGTGTCGTGTCGTATTGGTCGGATCATGTTGGTCGTGTCGTGTCGTATTGGTCGTATCACGTTGGTCGTGTCGTGTCGTATCGGTCGTATCATGTTGGTCGTATCACGTTGGTCGTGTCGTGTCGTATTGGTCGTATCATGTTGGTCGTGTCGTGTCGTATCGGTCATATCATGTTGGTCGTATCACGTTGGTCGTGTCGTGTCGTATTGGTCGGATCATGTTGGTCGTGTCGTGTCGTATTGGTCGGATCATGTTGGTCGTGTCGTGTCGTATCGGTCGTATCATGTTGGTCGTGTCGTGTCGTATTGGTCGGATCATGTTGGTCGTGTCGTGTCGTATTGGTCGGATCATGTTGGTCGTGTCGTGTCGTATTGGTCGTATCACGTTGGTCGTGTCGTGTCGTATCGGTCGTATCATGTTGGTCGTATCACGTTGGTCGTGTCGTGTCGTATTGGTCGTATCATGTTGGTCGTGTCGTGTCGTATCGGTCGTATCATGTTGGTCGTATCACGTTGGTCGTGTCGTGTCGTATTGGTCGGATCATGTTGGTCGTGTCGTGTCGTATTGTGGTCGTATCATAGTATCGTATTGTATCGTGTATATGGTATTGGTCATGTTGTGGCGTAACATGGGAGAAAGTGTTTTTAACGATAATGAAAACTGATTTTCTTTTATCTGAATAGAAACTGAGGGAGATGAGTGAAACCATTCCACCTTCTCAGACTCATTTAGTATCTAAAGAAATGATATACTCCGGCTCAGTCTTACTTTCATGGTTTCAAGAGCAATATTCTCCTCAGATAAATCCTCACTTTTATTCTATTCTACCGAGAAGTATCCTGAAAACAGATATCGGGTCTTTCTTCTTTACTTACGACTTTTCAGGACAACTACAAGTTAATAAGACAAGCGGGTCCTTCAGACAAACTCCTGCACGCTGTCTGAATTACACAAACCTTTCACTTCCAAAATGTTGTCAACATGTTTGTGCAACGTAGACAGCGTGCAGGAGATTGACTGCAACTTTTAATGATTGAAAGCAAGAAATTCACCAATATTTGGTGTCCAGGACTTCTATTGCTGCCGTGGAATCAGACAGCTCTGATTTTTACTAGAATCATAGTGAAGCTTTAAACTCTGGTGTTGTGACGACCCTAGTCTCTCTCTCTCTATATATATATATTATATTTAATATATATATTTCCTGAAGACAAAAAGATAATTAAACATCTGCTGCTTTGTTATTTACAATGCTGGATATTTAAAACATATTTCTTCAGCTGACTAAGAGGGCCCTGAGTCCACATATATAGATGCATTATAAGATGTATTTTTGCATATCTGGCAACCCAAGTGACCACAAGCTCTTCCACCATAGCTTAGTGAATCAGCTGATTCCACTGTGCTCACAGATAAGCTCCCACAGAGGGAGGTCAACACCCCGAGGCTGCTGCTGACTCTTTACGAATCACTGAGTCTCTTTATTTGTGACAAACATCATAGAAAACGACACAATCACTGCGTTCACATCCTCGCTAACATCCATTCGATGAGTGCAAATATCCTCCCGTGTGTGACGGAAACATCCCTGAAACATCTGATAACTAACACACAGGACAGGCTCCACACATTTCAACCGGTGTTGGTCCTTGTAGAATCAGCGTCTCCTTTTTTCCTCCCTATAATTAGTCCTGCAGGAGGATCAGTTACTGAGGGCTCGGAGGAATGGAGGGCAAGGAGGAAGGAGAGGAGGCGCTGGGACACGTGGAGGGGAGGAGAACATGATCAGGGGTTTCCAGGGTTCACTGAGGGCACCACAGGTCCCAGTAACATGGTCGTAGATACAGAATACAGCAGAATATACAGAAATATCAGATACAGCTCTGTTTCTGGTTTTAGTGAACAAAGGAGATGGAAAAGGAAACATCATAATTCTTTAGCAGAAAGATAAAAATCTTGTTTCTTGGCAGCAGCAGATTCCATATCAACATTTCAAGTATATTTCACAACAGACTTGCTCCATCCTGTCATATCAGCCCTCTGCTTTCTTAAGAATGAAAAGTCAGTTTAAAAAAGGCCGTCCTTCACATAGTATATGTCTGTGATCATCCTGCAGAGTGAGCGCCCAGTGGATGGCCTTTCCACCCCCTAGCTCAGAGCTCGTCGTTAGGGTTCACTCTCCCAGGCTTGTCCATGCCAAAGAAGGAGGACGGGAGGCCGCGCACGTCTCGCTCTCTCTTCACAAATGCAGAAAACGAGGATACGCAGTTTCCGATGAAGTGATCCGCTTGACCTAAGATGTACAGATCCATCTGAGCCGAGTCAGGCTGCAGAGTCACCACACTGACCTGAAGAGCCAGAAAGAAACAACAAATCAAACAGCAGGTACAGTACAGGTGAATGACTTGTTCTCCAACTGTGCTGCAGTGATACAAGTTTGTAAGTGTAGTTTGAATATCTTTGGGGTCTAAAATACGACTGATGAGCATTACCAGTTTTAGAATTGCTCCTGTAGATTGCCTAACCCTCATGCCATAAACAGGCTGTAATGTTTGCAACATGTTTATTGTCTCTGTGACTGAGAGTTATGAGGTGGAGTCTCCCCCTGCTGGCATTGACTGGTAACTGTTATGAATATGTAGAATAATAAGGCCTACCTCTGTAAGATTGTGAACATGAACCTGATAAATGCTGAAGAAGGGCGTCTGCTCAAAAGGATGAAGAGATCTACTGGACAAGTTAAGCCCCTTTTTTAAAGCCATACAGCTCACCACAGAGACTCGACAAACCCACCTTGCCGTTGAAGAGCTTCTCGATGTCCCTGCTGTGGGACTCGGAGTCGGTGGCGATGTAGACGGAGCGGGACGAGGTCTTTTTCACCCACAGCTTCACAGCTCTGCGGATCTCTGCAAGGTCAGGGAGGCACATGTTCATGGTGAGGGGCAGAGCGGCCTGTCTGTTGTAGCCGACACACTGAGGAGACGCCATGAAGTGAGGACCCGTGTCTCCGCTCTTCAACATCTTACAGGCATTTTGCTGCAAGACGGGAACGAAAACCAAAGTAAAGTGAGGGGATGATGATGAAGCCAACGTATACGTACAAAGACGATCATTTTTCACAATGACATCATGCTACAGAGAACATAAATCCATTCAGACTTCTCACCCAGTCGCTGCCGATCCTCAGGTGGATGCTCACATACGGTCTGATCAGCAGGTTAGAGATATGCTCCTCCCCCTCTGCCACCATGTTATCCGACCACACCACATAACGCTGCAGACCCACGTGCTCCTCCATCACCGGGAACTGAGCCGGAGCTCCAGGCATGGCCAGGACAGGGTGCTCAGAGGGAGGGAACCTGATGGGGGGGGGGGGGGGGGGGAGCGATAGGCTGACTGTTAGTATCTAACTTCAGGTGGGGGGGGGGGGATATCTTTGTTTGTTAATATCTACAGAACATAGAAACCTCATCGATCAGTCCTTCCTTTAGTTTTAGGAAGCACATAATACTCAGGTACAGACATGGTGTTTTACATCCTCCTGATGAGGGTCGTCAGGATACCAGAAAATTCGATGATGACATGATTCTAGTAAACGCTGCAGGGCTGCCAGGGGAGGGCTGCTCTCCAGTGCTCGGATAAGAGAGTCTTTGTAAGAGGTTTCAGCGGCTTGCATAGCGGCTTGAAGCCGTCTTGTGAAATTCTTGGTTTCATATCGGGGAACTATGGCGTGATACATTTACCTCGTGATCTCAAATTTGCCCACGTTTAGCTTGGACATCCAGCATTGTGACACTATATGAGAGTTAATAAACGGGGATCAGCAGGATAGGGAGACTTTGAAATAATTTACATTGATCATTTTAAAACACGTGGTATCAAAAAATACAGAAAATTCTGACGACATTATTACTCACTTCTTCATCCATTGAGGCTGGTGATACACACTGAAAGAAATCCCTCCAAACAAAACAGACTTGTCAAAATCCACACCCACATAGTCCCAAAACGGTCCAAATGGGTTCCCATCCTGAGAATCAATCAGAACCATGGGTCCAGTCAGAGCAGTTAAACAGTAACAGCAGCATGTTGGTTGCTCTTTGAGTCAGCAGGGGGCAGCATTTCACCATCATCACACTTCACTCCCATTCAGTGTTCTAAAAGACTGAGCTTCTCAACCTTTTATTGTAAGTCAGATACTCGTGTGCTGTGTGTGGTCACCTTCATCGGGCAGGACTTCTTGTCTGCACTCCGCTGAGCTGCAGTCTCAAAGCAGTACGCCCTCCGCTGACCTGACGGCCAGTGTTCAGGAGCCAGCTTCTCCATGAAGTCCTCCAGACTGACCACACGGTGATACGCAGACAACGCCTCCAGCTGGAAGAACTCACTGTACGGAACGTGGACCTGAGCGGGACAAAGGAGAGATAGTGATGTCAGTAATGAGGGATTATTGGGAACATGGAGGAGAGGAGGTCACTGTCCGATAAACAGACTCATCACAGCAACATTTGGACGTTAGTGCAGATGGAATAACAAACTTGTTCAACGTCTGCATTCAGTTTAGGTTATCTAACTCCACGGCTCTAATTCTGTGCATGCAGGCTAGCTCAAACCGCTCACACATTTTATTTTTCATATTATGATCAGTCATCATGTCTGCTGTGAAACATGACGCATCAATAAAATAACCAAGCATCAACCTCCCGTGTTGAAAAGAGGTAGTAACAGAGGATCAGCTGAACCAGCGAGGGTGAACAGTGCTGTGTGTGTGCATGTCTGACTATGTGTGTATGTGGAGCTCCTGCTGTGCCGTGCTTCTGCACCGCTGAAACACAATGTGACCTCACAGACTGGGACGCCAATATTACAACGTCACAGAATCAATACGAACGTATAAAGAAGTGATGACAGATGAACTTAGTTACAGCACTAGCTAGAGAGAGCAACTGTCTAAATTGCACAAATTCTTTTTTTTGTGATCAAATGTTTTTTATTTTCAACAATGGAGGCGAAATTGTACACCACAGCAAACCATCAAATCACCGGTTTCCCCTTCCTCCCCCCACCCCGCATAGAGCCCAGGTACACATCCAATAAATTGCACAAATTCATTGGCAACTTCTGGAACCGAAACGTTGCCAAAGCATTTGTGCAATGACACAATGTGCAGGAGTTTGTCTGCAATGTTCTGGTAATTCATGACAAGAGATTTCCCCACACCGGCTGCCTCTGACATCTCTTTGTGCCTCTGTAGTAATGAAACTGGTATTAATATGGTTTTATTCTTTACAGGCATCATATCCAAGTTTAAAGTCTGTTGCCATGACAACCCTAACCCTTTAAGATGCACTTGTTTCTGTGTGATTGATGAGACTCTGCTGCTGTAACACTGATGGTGTGTACTCACATTGGTGTACGGGTGTGTGTGGTGTCGGTACACTATCCAGGGGGGGACTGCCAGGGTCCGGTTCAGCATCTTAGCAAAAGCCAGAGATCCCAGGAAGTGGTCCGCCTGGTTCCCGAAGCGACCTGAAGAGTGACAGCAGGAACTTTATACTTTTATTTGAAACCACAGACTGTATAGAGTGCCACAGGAATGAGTCCTAAAACCCGGAAGTGCGTTAGCATTTTAGTGCCATGGGTTCCTAACTCTAAAAGTCAATGGGGATTTTGAATGGGTTTGTGGTTAGACGCCTGAAATAAGGTCTGTGGTTAACACAAGCTTAAGAGATGTTGGCGTTTTGTTAGACGAGATAAACTACGTTAGATAAGACCCCAACTTGTGAATTTTAAAGTTGTTACGCGTACTAAAAATGGCGGTTGCTAACAAGTGGCTAAATGAGACTACAGTGGTTGTCGGGGACATTAAACGTCATCACGCCGGGAACTCTCTCACTAGTCCGCCTTACAGCATCTAGTCTTGTTTTTCAGTGCTCTTGTAAATATTAGGTTAATAAACAACTTATTTAGCTACGGTTTCGCTAGCTTGTCAAAACCGCTGATTAGATCGATGAAGCATAACGGTAGTGACGTCAAAATCAACCGACCGTGGTGTAGTTCGCTTGTAGCATAACGTTAGCTTTTTACTTCTCTCGGCTGCATTAACGCTTCAAACTTCATAAAGTGGTGTTCATTTGTAAAGATTATCCTGCTGAACAAAACGCCTACGCATCAGAAACGTGTGTTAGCCACAGAGCTTATTTTCTGCAATCATCCAAAATCCAATGCAAAAATCCCATAGGCGAATTCTCGTAAGAACCCATGGCGATGCTACTTCCAGGTTGGCCTACAAAAATACGTCATCACTTTTGTTCTCTATATCAAGATGGACGGAAAAACAGCTGCCTGAGAGTGAAGCCAAAACATTTAGAGCTCCCCTGTTTACTGTCTTCTTTCAATCTTTATTAAACTGCTTTTTATCTAAACCTTCTTTGTACCTGTTTTTACCTTTTTATTATCGCTTTCTTACAACCCTTTAATATCTTGTTCATGTGCACACACGTTTATTTTCATGCTTGTGTGGACTCAGTGATGTCGTGGTGTCTTAATTTCCCCCCAAAATGTTGTTTGTGTACCCGTGTGTAACAGTGTGTACCTGTGTGTACCTGTGTGTAATGTTAACAGTGTACCTGTGTGTACCTGTGTAACAGTGTGTAACAGTGTGTAACTGTGTGTACCTGTGTGTAACAGTGTGTAACAGTGTGTACCTGTGTGTAACAGTGTGTAACAGTGTGTACCTGTGTGTAACAGTGTGTACCAGTGTGTAACAGTGTGTACCTGTGTGTAACTGTGTGTAACAGTGTGTACCTGTGTGTAACAGTGTGTACCTGTGTGTAACAGTGTGTACCTGTGTGTAACAGTGTGTACCTGTGTGTAACAGTGTGTACCTGTGTGTACCTGTGTGTAACAGTGTGTACCTAGTGTGTAACAGTGTGTACTTGTGTGTAACAGTGTGTACCTGTGTGTAACAGTGTGTACCTGTGTTTACCTGTGTGTACCTGTGTGTAACAGTGTGTAACAGTGTTTACCTGTGTGTACCTGTGTGTAACAGTGTGTACCTGTGTGTAACAGTGTGTACTTGTGTGTAACAGTGTGTACCTGTGTGTAACAGTGTGTAACAGTGTGTACCTGTGTTTACCTGTGTGTACCTGTGTGTAACAGTGTGTACCTGTGTGTACCTGTGTGTAACAGTGTGTACCAGTGTGTACCTGTGTTTACCTGTGTGTACCTGTGTGTAACAGTGTGTACCTGTGTGTACCTGTGTGTAACAGTGTGTAACAGTGTGTACCTGTGTTTACCTGTGTGTACCTGTGTGTAACAGTGTGTACCTGTGTGTAACAGTGTGTACCTGTGTTTACCTGTGTGTACCTGTGTAACAGTGTGTACCTGTGTGTAACAGTGTGTACCTGTGTTTACCTGTGTGTACCTGTGTAACAGTGTGTACCTGTGTGTACCTGTGTGTAACAGTGTGTACCTGTGTGTACCTGTGTGTAACTGTCTTTACACTAACTATCTGTCTTTACGCTAACTATCTGTCTTTACGCTAACTATCTGTCTTTACACTAACTATCTGTCTTTACACTAACTATCTGTCTTTACACTAACTATCTGTCTTTACGCTAACTATCTGTCTTTACACTAACTATCTGTCTTTACACTAACTATCTGTCTTTACGCTAACTATCTGTCTTTACACTAACTATCTGTCTTTACACTAACTCTGTCTTTACACTAACTATCTGTCTTTACACTAACTATCTGTCTTTACACTAACTAACTGTCTTTACACTAACTATCTGTCTTTACACTAACTATCTGTCTTTACACTAACTATCTGTCTTTACACTAACTATCTGTCTTTACACTAACTATCTGTCTTTACACTAACTATCTGTCTTTACACTAACTATCTGTCTTTACACTAACTATCTGTCTTTACACTAACTATCTGTCTTTACACTAACTATCTGTCTTTACACTAACTATCTGTCTTTACGCTAACTATCTGTCTTTACACTAACTAGCTGTCTTTACGCTAACTATCTGTCTTTACGCTAACTAAATGTCTTTACACTAACTATCTGTCTTTACACTAACTATCTGTCTTTACACTAACTAACTGTCTTTACACTAACTATCTGTCTTTACACTAACTATCTGTCTTTACGCTAACTAACTGTCTTTACACTAACTATCTGTCTTTACGCTAACTATCTGTCTTTACGCTAACTATCTGTCTTTACACTAACTATCTGTCTTTACGCTAACTATCTGTCTTTACGCTAACTATCTGTCTTTACACTAACTATCTGTCTTTACGCTAACTATCTGTCTTTACGCTAACTATCTGTCTTTACGCTAACTATCTGTCTTTACACTAACTATCTGTCTTTACACTAACTATCTGTCTTTACACTAACTATCTGTCTTTACACTAACTATCTGTCTTTACACTAACTATCTGTCTTTACACTATCTGTCTTTACACTAACTAAATGTCTTTACACTAACTATCTGTCTTTACACTAACTATCTGTCTTTACACTAACTAAATGTCTTTACACTAACTCTGTCTTTACACTAACTATCTGTCTTTACACTAACTATCTGTCTTTACAATAACTATCTGTCTTTACGCTAACTATCTGTCTTTACGCTAACTATCTGTCTTTACACTAACTATCTGTCTTTACACTAACTATCTGTCTTTACGCTAACTATCTGTCTTTACACTATCTGTCTTTACACTAACTAAATGTCTTTACACTAACTATCTGTCTTTACACTAACTATCTGTCTTTACACTAACTAAATGTCTTTACACTAACTATCTGTCTTTACACTAACTATCTGTCTTTACACTAACTATCTGTCTTTACGCTAACTATCTGTCTTTACACTAACTATCTGTCTTTACGCTAACTATCTGTCTTTACGCTAACTATCTGTCTTTACGCTAACTATCTGTCTTTACGCTAACTATCTGTCTTTACACTAACTATCTGTCTTTACGCTAACTATCTGTCTTTACACTAACTATCTGTCTTTACACTAACTATCTGTCTTTACACTATCTGTCTTTACACTAACTCTGTCTTTACACTAACTATCTGTCTTTACACTAACTATCTGTCTTTACACTAACTATCTGTCTTTACGCTAACTATCTGTCTTTACACTATCTGTCTTTACACTAACTCTGTCTTTACACTAACTATCTGTCTTTACACTAACTATCTGTCTTTACACTAACTATCTGTCTTTACACTATCTGTCTTTACACTATCTGTCTTTACACTAACTCTGTCTTTACACTAACTATCTGTCTTTACACTAACTATCTGTCTTTACACTAACTATCTGTCTTTACACTATCTGTCTTTACACTAACTCTGTCTTTACACTAACTATCTGTCTTCACACTAACTATCTGTCTTTACACTAACTATCTGTCTTTACACTAACTATCTGTCTTTACGCTAACTATCTGTCTTCACGCTAACTATCTGTCTTTACACTAACTATCTGTCTTTACACTAACTATCTGTCTTTACACTAACTATCTGTCTTTACGCTAACTATCTGTCTTTACACTAACTATCTGTCTTTACACTAACTATCTGTCTTTACGCTAACTATCTGTCTTTACGCTAACTATCTGTCTTTACGCTAACTATCTGTCTTTACGCTAACTATCTGTCTTTACACTAACTATCTGTCTTTACGCTAACTATCTGTCTTTACACTAACTATCTGTCTTTACACTAACTATCTGTCTTTACACTAACTATCTGTCTTTACACTAACTATCTGTCTTTACACTAACTATCTGTCTTTACACTAACTATCTGTCTTTACGCTAACTATCTGTCTTCACGCTAACTATCTGTCTTTACACTAACTCTGTCTTTACACTAACTATCTGTCTTTACACTAACTATCTGTCTTCACACTAACTATCTGTCTTTACGCTAACTATCTGTCTTTACACTAACTATCTGTCTTTACACTAACTCTGTCTTTACACTAACTCTGTCTTTACACAAACTATCTGTCTTCACACTAACTATCTGTCTTTACACTAACTATCTGTCTTTACACTAACTATCTGTCTTTACGCTAACTATCTGTCTTCACACTAACTATCTGTCTTTACACTAACTATCTGTCTTTACACTAACTATCTGTCTTTACACTAACTATCTGTCTTCACACTAACTATCTGTCTTCACGCTAACTATCTGTCTTCACGCTAACTATCTGTCTTTACGCTAACTATCTGTCTTTACGGTAACTATCTGTCTTTACACTAACTATCTGTCTTTACGCTAACTATCTGTCTTTACACTAACTATCTGTCTTTACACTAACTATCTGTCTTTACGCTAACTATCTGTCTTTACACTAACTATCTGTCTTTACACTAACTATCTGTCTTTACGCTAACTATCTGTCTTTACACTAACTATCTGTCTTTACACTAACTATCTGTCTTTACACTAACTATCTGTCTTTACGCTAACTATCTGTCTTTACACTAACTATCTGTCTTTACGCTAACTATCTGTCTTTACGCTAACTATCTGTCTTTACACTAACTATCTGTCTTTACGGTAACTATCTGTCTTTACGCTAACTATCTGTCTTTACACTAACTATCTGTCTTTACACTAACTATCTGTCTTTACACTAACTATCTGTCTTTACGCTAACTATCTGTCTTTACGCTAACTATCTGTCTTTACGCTAACTATCTGTCTTTACACTAACTATCTGTCTTTACACTAACTATCTGTCTTTACACTAACTATCTGTCTTTACGCTAACTATCTGTCTTTACGCTAACTATCTGTCTTTACACTAACTATCTGTCTTTACGCTAGTATTAGTATTTAAGTATTAGTGATATTAGTGAGTGTTGTTACCCATGCACGGACAGTACAGCACGTATCCGCTCTCATCCCACCGTAAATCCTCCGTTGAAGTCCGACACGGTTCAAAGAGCAGAGCTGAGAGCAAACATGTCACTGTGAGAATGTTAGCCGCCATTGTGGATCATTTCTTCTCCCAACAACGCACCGCGGGCTCTTCTTCGTCTTCTTCTGCGTCTTCTTCTTCTTGTGTTTTTATATTTCCGGCAGACTAGACGCAGCCTTGGTGCGTTGTTGCCCTCTACAGGTCATTAACAGAGTTTAAGCGGACGCCTCCGGTCCTTGCATACAGTCCAGTGCGATGAAGCAGATTTATAACAGTTGTAATGTGTCACAGAGCTCCCCGCTGAGAGGAGACTCCAGTTTCTGCCAGCTCTGCTCGCAGAAGGATTCTCTCTCTGTGTATATTTGGTGCATGATTCACCATCTCTGCCTCTCCACAGGTGCATTTTCCATCAAGGTGCTTACCAACCATTGCCAGCCTCAGCCGAGTGATCACCACACTGTCCCTCCTGTCCATTCCATACACCGTAAATATGACTGGACGAAGCCTGAGTGACGTCATCTGTTCCTGCAGGGGGCTTTGGAGTCCCATTGATGGCGGTCTCCACGCTGGAAATGCTGCCTCACCCTAACTATCACCTGCAGCTTTTGCAACTTCAGTGTCTGCTAAACACTGAAGCTTAAGTGTCCACCACATGGCAACCTGCGTGAGCATCCACTCTAGAGAGGAGGGGGGGGAGGAAGACTGCTCTCGCCAATGTTTTGAATTAAGACTGCAGTACCCATTTTAAACACTAGGGTCAGAGTTACATGTGGCTCCTTTCAGCTTGTTTATCACCACATTTTAAACCTCTATTTAAATGCATCACGTGATCTACATGTTTGTTACTCTTAATCAAAGCTGGACCACGAGTTACAGTAAACACCTCAATGGCTTCACTACTCTGCTGTAAGTTTCTCCTCCTCTTTGTTAGTTTGTTGAAAATAGAATGAATCTGATCCTAATTTAAGAAATGTGCAAACTGCTGCACATTCAGAGTAACACTGAACAGAAATCTTAACCATTCAGAGAGAAGAATAAAGAAAGAGAAGGGAACAGAGAGTGTGATAAGAACCAGCAGCAGCATCGTGTGTGTAACTTTGTGATTCAGAGGATAAAGTGTGAAAAGTTGAGATCCAAACTGAGACATGAACTGCTGAAACTTTGACATGGCTCGGGAGAAACGAGGATGTGAAAACACGTCCGTTATTTTCTGACATAAGGTGTTAATTTATTCTCTGCATGAAGAGAAGAAGAAAAAGAGTCGTGCGTGACAGTTTAGACATCTGAGAGCGTTTCATTAAATCACTCAATCAAAAGGTCGTTAGGTGGAGCTCCACGCAGACGCTGTCTTTATTTATGCTGTCTTTATTTACGATTCTAAAACTCTGATGAGATTCCAGTTCAAATCATACAAAATCAAACCTGTTACAATGCCACGGTAACAGAAATAGAACTTCTAGACATTAAATATAGACTTACTCTTTGTTTCGAATTGCTGGCACTGTCTTAGGGAGGAAACCCTTGCTCCGTCCTCTTCTCCAAACGTTGTCATTCAATGTTGTTTGTGTAATTAACACATTGCTGTCTCTCTTTCTCTCACAGCAGCTTTTGGTTATAAATATGACCGCAGATTGGACGTTTCTGTAACTATAAAATACTTTTTGATTCTATCAATCATTTTAAACTCTGCCGCTCCTCCTTACCTTAACTCTCTCATCCAGGTAGCCTATATATATTATAGAATAACAGAGTTTGTAGTGTTTTAAAACATGTGATGGTAAAAAGGATCAAAGTATGGATCATGTTTACAACTTTAACATCCCTAACCCTAACCCTAACCCTACACCAATCACTCCTGACACTCGTAAACAATGGAAACACATTTTCAAATATGAACGTTTCTGATCAATCAGCTTCTTATTTTCTGTTCAAGGTCTCTGCTTGTTTCTGCAGACTGAACTCTTCCTGCTCTACAGCCAATCATGTTCATGGATACAGACGGAGATGAAACGAGAATCTGTTCTGTTTTAGACAAACTGGCACGCACACACACACACACATGCACACTCACACACACACATGCACACTCACTCACACACACACACACGCACACACACACACACATGCACACTCACACACACACACTCAAACACACACACACGCACACACACACATGCACACTCACGCACACACACACACACACACACACATGCACACTCACACACACACACACACGCACACACACACTCATGCACACTCACACACATGCACACACACACGCACACACACATGCACACACACACATGCACACTCACTCACGCACACACACGCACACACACACACACACATGCACACTCACACACACACACACGCACACACACACATGCACACTCACACACACACACACTCAAACACACACGCACACTCACACACACACACACGCACACTCACACACACACACACACGCACACTCACACACACACGCACACACACACACATGCACACACACGCACACACACACACTCACACACACACACATGCACACTCACACACACTATGGAGGGCGGAATGGTTCAGCTGCATGCACGCCGCACGCACCCACGCATGTGTGATTAATTCATAAAAGTCACACGTACACACGCACGTGCGGTGTGTAAGTACTACACGCAGTCTGACTTACAGACGCACGCACATACGTGTGTTCTTATTTAAGTGTCACGCGTACACACGCACGTGCGGCGTGTAAGTATTACACACAGCCTGACTTACAGACGCACGCACATACGTGTGATTTTTTTAAAGTGTCACGCATACACACGCACGTGCGGTGTGTAAGTACTACACGCAGCCTGACTTACAGACGCACGCACATACGTGTGATTTTTTTAAAGTGTCACGCATACACACGCACGTGCGGTGTGTAAGTACTACACGCAGCCTGACTTACAGACGCACGCACATACGTGTGATTTTTTTAAAGTGTCACGCATACACACGCACGTGCGGTGTGTAAGTACTACACGCAGCCTGACTTACAGACGCACGCACATACGTGTGATTTTTTTTAAGTGTCACGCGTACACACGCGCGTGCGGTGTGTAAGTACTACACGCAGCTTGACTTACAGACGCACATTGGTGCGTGTGTTTTTTTTTTCCAGTCACTTCAGGCAGTGTTATCTAAATGATCAGGGAGATTTGATTAGAGAGTTTAGCAGGGCTGTTAGCGCAGCGATTATGAGTAGAGTTATCATTTGGCAGAGCGGGGTTCATGAATCATATGGATCATAGTATTTTCTAGTTCATATGTGCCAAACTCACGGCCCGCGGGCCGGCTCAGCTGGTTAAGCAGCCAGCTGTTGTGCCTCCATCACCAGCTTTCATCACACTGTATATGTCATTATAACGGAACATTTCCTTATATCTGAAAACAATATCCCTCACAGGCGGCCCGATCATACGGAGGTCCGCTGCTCAAGCTGCGGAGCAGCGCTAAAATGCTTCCTTGAATTACGCACGGAGAGATAAAGTCACTGACAGCGTTAGATTATGATAGTATGGACAGGTAGAAGAACGGACTACCAGGCTCATATTAAAAGTGGTTTAACTGAGTTTAATTAGTTGAAGAACGTGAAGCTGATCAGACTGCAGTGCGCAACGCTGAAGGAAACGTTTCTTATGCTTTGAGAATCAGCGGATAAAACTGAAATCTGCTGTTAATATTTTCATTCTATCTCCGTTTTTTATACAAAGCAGAGAGAAGGCTTGTTTTCAATAGTCTTGCTTGGTTTAAGTGTTTGTAGTTTTATTAGTTTAAAACGGTGCACGTTCCGTTTGACTCCGGGGAGGACCGTAGCGAGGTGCCGGGCTTGGCTCCAGGCATACCGGGGCTGCGCTCACTGAATCTCCGCTGAGGTCTCTACAGATGGACGCTCACAGATGAGGGAGGACGAGGAAGTGGATTTATTATAAAACCACATACCGATCAACATCACCGGAGCAGCGTTTCTCCGGGGCTATGCGCCGCTGTCTATTGTGCACAAACACGACTTTATAACACGTAGGCTATAAAAAACCACACAACTTTTAGAAATGAGGTCTGGTTGACCGGTGGCTTTGTTGAGTTGGCTGCCCGGCTATCGGTACTGTAGTCCGGCTTGAGTACGGGACTTCAGTCCGCCTGAAGTGACTGAAAAATGAAATTAAACACACGCACGAACGCGCGTCTGTAAGTCACGCTGCGTGTAGTACTTACACACCGCACGCGCGTGTGTACACGTGACATTTTAAAAAAATCACACGTATGTGCGTGCGTCTGTAAATCAGGCTGTGTGTAATACTTACACGCCGCACGTGCGTGTGTACGCGTGACACTTAAATAAGAACACACGTATGTGCGTGCGTCTGTAAGTCAGGCTGCGTGTAGTACTTACACACCGCACGTGCGTGTGTGCGTGTGGGACTTTTGTGAAATAATCACACGTGCGTGCGTGCGTGCTGCGTGCATGCAGCTGAACCATTCCACCCTCCATACACACACAAGCACACACACACGCACGCACACACACACACACACACACACACACACACGCACACACACACACACACACACACTCACACACACACACACACACACTCAAACACACACACAAACGCACACACGCACACACACACACATGCATACACACGCACACACACACGCACACACACACACACATGCACACACACACACACACTCATACGCACACACACACACACACAAACATGCACACACGCACACTCACACACACACACGCACACTCACACACATGCACACTCACACACACGCACACTCATACACACACACGCACACACACACACATACACACACATGTCTGTTGAGCCCAGTCTTCTGCTAATTGTTTATTGTGTATGTGAGCTCTGCTGCTCAGTCTGAACACTCTTTCATGTTGACTCCAACATAACTGCAGTAAGGGTGTGTCATCCAACTAGGCGGTTCAAACATGTCTCTGACACCGTGACTCCTCTGTGCTGCGTCTCCTCACTGAGCTCTCTGAGATGCTTTTATTCTGAAGGAGTCTGAATCCGTCCTCGATCTCGTCTAACGGGTTCTCTCTTTGTGTTCCATAACTCTTGGTTTTCTTTTCTCTGATGCTCGACAGCTGGCTGCTCTTTCCCTCTTTTCCTGTGTGTGTGTGTGTGTGTGTGTGTGTGTGTGTGTGTGTGTGTGTGTGTGTGTGTGCGTGTGCTCCTCCCCCATCCCTCGAACACACACTGTTTGTCATTGTTGGAGATGACAGTGATGATAACAACTCAAAGAAGAAGCACAACTCACAGCTGGAGAAAGAAAGAGAGAGAAAGAGAGAGAGAGAGAGGGAGGGGGGGCAAGAGACACACACTTCCTGCAGGTGAACACACACGAACATTGAACAGGAACGTCTGAATGTTTTTATATTTGTGACACAAACGGAGCTCAACGTTTTTCAAACCGTGACATGAAGACCTTCAGTGACTCACTGTCCTGAGCTCTAAACGTCTCATTTCCCTTTTTCAATCTACAACTTCCTCACAAACATCCACACTTTACTCTGTGTGTGTACGTGTGAGTATGTGTGCGTGTGTGTGAGTGAGTGTGTGTCTCCTTCTGATGACCTCTCTGTGTTGTTGGTCTGAACCTGGACCTCCACACTCTGACTAACACGTGCATGCAGTAATTGCACTGACCTGTTTTTGTTGTCACGATATCAGAGTTTAAACTTCGATATCGACAGCTGTTTGATATCAGGGCAACAACAATCAAAGTCCTGGACACCCAATATTTGTCCATTTCTAGTCGAGGTGATGTTGTGCACAATTTGTCTAAATTGGACTAAAACATCGGCAACTTTTAGAAGATTGAGTCCATCAGAAGTTGCATTGGCAGCGTTTGGATTGGTGTGTTGGTGTTTGGTCAGTCAAACACACTAACCCTAACGTTGCCAATGTTTTTATTTAGACCGTGTGAGTTTGTCTGCAGCTCTTGAAGTACTCTTTCTCCCCTGACACAGCGGTCTCATGAAACAGATCAGATCGAATATTAATGTTTGCAGACTTTTGTTTTAACCCTGTTGAAAAAGAGAAACTGGAGAGTTTCCCTCTGACTCAGCGTGGATCTCCTCTGACGTAGAGGTGTATCTGCACAGGACGCTCCGTCTCCACCCGTCCACCTTATCACTCTGCCGCAGAGCGCTGCTGCCGCCTGTCTGAGACCTGATACCCCCCCTATCACAGCTGAGATACAACTCCCCACAGACTGTCACTCTGCAGATACTCAGAGTTACATCACACACAGGATGAGATCAGGATCCACAGAAACACGTCAGCTGAGAAGGAACATCAGAGCGGAGAGCCATGACACTCAGAGAGGTTTCATTTGAACCCATCATCAGTGTTGATGTCGGCATTTTTTTAGAATCATGTGATCATTATCAAAGCTACAGCCACATGGTTTTAAACAGAAGTGAAAAAGTGCTGTAGATGTTTGAGCAGCAGGAAGACAAAGATTCCGTCAGAGATGCTTAGTTCTCTTCAAGATCTCCAACCAGTCCAGTTCCCTTTGGATCAAGCCTCTAATTTACCATGCAGTCCTGGGCAAGAAGCTACCCAGGCGTCAGTAATGTTATTATGCAGTATGTTTTAATGTTTGGACGTTCATGAAAATAAAAACTAAAGACAGGAAGGTGAACAAGAAGTAAAGTGAGTCTGTGCAGCACATCAGGCTGCTGTGTCAAATAATGACAGCCTGATACTCTACGGCCTACCTGCACTGATACATTATCAGCACATTAACTATCCTGCTCATCCCTCCCTGCTCCTCCTCCCTCTCCTGGTCATCCTCCCTCGCCCTCCTCCCTTCCTGGTCCTCCCCCTTCCCTGGTACACATCCCTGATCGTTTCCCCCAAACCTCCCTCCCTGGTCCTCCCCCCTCCATGGTACACCTCTCTGATTCTCCTCCCCCGATCCTCCCTCCCTGGTCCTCCTCCCTCCCTGGGTCTCCTCCCTGGTCCTCCTCCCTCCCTGGTTCGCCTCCCTGATTCCCCTCCCACTCTTGGTCCTCCTCCCTGGTCCTCCCTTTCTCACCCTCCTCCCTCCCTGGTCCTCCCTCCCTCCCTGGCTCTCCTTCCTACCTGGTCCTCCTCCCACTCCTGGTCCTCCTCCCTGGTCCTCCCTCTCTTGTCCTTCCCCATGTGCCTTCCTCCCTCTCTGGTCCTCCCTCCCTGGTACTCCCTACCTTCCCTCCTCCCTCCCTGGTCCTGCTCCCTCCCTGGTCCTCCCTCCCTGGTCCTCCCTCCCTCCCTGGCTCTCCTTCCTACCTGGTCCTCCTCCCACTCCTGGTCCTCCTCCCTGGTCCTCCCTCTCTTGTCCTTCCCCCTGTGCCTTCCTCCCTCTCTGGTCCTCCCTCCCTGGTACTCCCTACCTTCCCTCCTCCCTCCCTGGTCCTGCTCCATCCCTGGTCCTCCCTCCCTGGTCCTCCCTCCCTGGTCCTCCCTCCCTCGTCCTCCTCCATCTTCTTCCTCCTCCCTCCCTTGTCCTCCCTGGTCCTCCCCCCTCCATGGTACACCTCTCTGATCCTCCTCCCCCGATCCTCCCTCCCTGGTCCTCCTCCCTCCCTGCATCATCATCATCATCATCATCATCATCATCATCATCACCATCACCATCATCATCACCATCACCATCACCATCATCATCATCACCACCATCACCACCATCATCACCATCACCACCACCATCACCACCATCATCATCACCATCACCATCATCACCACCACCACCACCACCACCATCATCACCATCACCACCACCACCACCATCATCACCATCACCACCACCATCACCACCATCATCATCACCATCACCATCATCACCACCACCACCACCACCACCATCATCACCATCACCACCACCATCACCACCATCATCATCACCATCACCACCATCATCATCACCATCACCATCACCATCACCATCATCACCATCATCATCACCAACTTCACCATCACCATCACCACCATCATCATCACCATCACCACCATCATCATCACCATCATCACCACCATCACCACCATCATCATCACCATCATCACCACCACCACCACCATCATCACCATCACCACCACCATCACCACCATCATCATCACCATCATCACCACCACCACCATCATCATCACCATCATCACCATCACCACCATCACCACCATCATCATCACCATCATCACCATCACCATCACCACCATCATCATCACCATCATCACCATCACCACCATCACCACCATCATCATCACCATCATCACCATCACCATCACCACCATCATCATCACCATCACCACCATCATCATCATCACCACCATCACCATCACCATCACCACCATCACCACCATCATCATCACCATCATCACCATCACCATCACCACCATCATCATCACCATCACCACCATCATCATCATCACCATCATCACCATCACCATCACCACCATCATCATCACCATCACCATCATCATCACCATCATCACCACCATCACCATCACCATCACCATCACCACCACCATCACCATCACCATCACCATCATCACCATCATTAAATCAGAGTTGTTGATCTCTGCACAAATAAGCGTTTATAATCTTTGTACTTTCTGTTGGAGCTCTCTGTTAATTAAAACATTTGTGTTTTTAAAATGATTCAAGTCGAGATGACGTTTCAGAATTCTTCAGGTGTGAAATAAATTAATATAAATATTTATAAATCAAAACTCAAAGGTCTCAGATCTCTGAATCTTTTCTTTCTTCTAAACTTTCCATTTTAACTGCAACAGAGTTTTTTAGACTGAAACACAAAGTTAGAGTTCTTTAAAGTCCATGAGACCAGAATATTCAACTTCAGACCAGATACATACCTGTTCGTTACCGCGGCAACAACCACACAGGTCCTACACACCATGTGGGATCATTGGTTGTTTTAGATTATTAAAACCTGCAGATAAACTCTGTCACTCTGACTGAAGCTTATAACAACATTGACAA
>CM036547.1:380199-407699 GCA_020745685.1 Tautogolabrus adspersus | reverse complement strand
AGATGAGGGAGTTCGTCACGATTACGTCATGATTGTCTTTGATGTTTGTGTCGTCGTGGTTGTTTCACGGCAGTCAGAGAGTTGTTGTTGGTTGATTAATCGATGAATCGTGCTTCAGCTCGAACAGGTTGAACTTGTTTGAAGTCTGCAGAAAAAGATGGAAACAGTGTTCAGGTGTTTATTCATCTTTTTTGAAGGTGTGACGGTGGATCCATGTTTGTTTGGTGTGTTTGACTTGAACAGCTGATTGGTTAATAACTGTTTGTGTCAGCTCTGTGAAGTGTTCTGGACAACGTGCAGGCTCTACACAGTAAGATATATATATATACTGTATATAGAGGTATATTAACAGGCAGCAAGTACAGTGCGAGCTGTTGAATCTTCACTGTGTGTGTGTCACAGTCGTCACAGCTGCAGGTAGAGAGGGAGCTGCACACGGCGGTGGGTTTCCCCTCCAGCAGCAGCTCTGACAGCGGCTCGCTCCAGCACAGCCTGCAGCTACATAATAAGGAAATGGAAGTGAGTTGGTCACGAGACAAAGCCTTTGTTTGTGCCTGCTGCTCTGCAAGTCCCGACTCATGTGTTGATGTTTGCTGCTCGCTCACTGAAACACACCTGAGAGAGATGCTGCAAGGGTCTGAGGTCAGGGGGACGATAACACGCCGTTTAAGACACTACAAACTCTGTTAGTATGATGATTCATCGTATGAGAGAAAACCAAAGCTTTCAAAACAACATCTGTTTCATAAGACAGGTGTGTAGGAGAGGAACTAGTGACGAGAGAAGTTGCAGGTAAACTCCTGCACACAAATTGCACAAAAATACTGGCAACTTTTTTGTGCTCAGAACAACGTGTCAGAACATCAGAACATAAACTGAGAGCGTTTTACTAAGTGGTGAACAATATGGCTGTCACACTTTAAAAACGTTTCTTCTGTGCACAGATTGGTCGTGAAGAGTTCAGGGTTTGGATCCTAAACGTGTTCAGAGTTTCAGGTTGTTCCTCTGAGCCGCGACCTCCTGATGATTCCTCGCCTGCTCCCCGCTCGGAGCAGCTTCTTCTCATTAACGTCTGCATTTCTTACTTGTGTTCCGGTCCGTGTGGTCGCAGGCAGCACGTTTCATGTTTGCCTTTGTGAGAGCGCGCACACACACACGCCTGTTTGTCAGAGGGTGTGTGTGCTTGTGCACGTGAGCTCCTGGTGTGCGCTTGTGTGTTTGTCAGGGGGAGACAGGGAGCTGTTTTTGAGCCGCAGGGAGGTCCGAAAAATCTCTGAAAATCCCCCACAATGCGTTGGACCTCTGTGGGCAGCGGCAGTGGTGGCAGCAGAGGCGGCGGTGGCGACAGCCGGCTGATTTCCATGAGAAAAGAGCATCAGTTGGGTTAATGGGGGGGACAGGCCTCTGAGCGGACAAATGGTAGTTAATAACCAGAGAAGAATCGGAAAAGCTCTGATCCCTCTCTTTGTACTTCTTCACCTTCTAGAAACAGGCATGGGGGGGAGAAGGGGCGAGGGTATGGGAGGAGGGGGGATGGGTGAGGGAGAAAGGGACACTGGGTTCATGCTAGAAAAGATGTTTGTTGCTGAAGATCGGCAGAGAGAAGGTTCAGTTTGTTATTGTGTCAGGACGAGCTGAGAGCCTGAGAACTGAACACATATGTCACAATGTGTGTGTGTGCGTGTGTGTGTGTGTGTGTGTGTGTTTGTGAACATGCGTGTTAACATGTGTGTGTTGTGTGGACGAGCACACACACATCAACACAGATTTGTTTATCCGTGTTGATGGTCTGAATCAGAAGCTGCTGAAGACGAGAGAAGAACAGTGAGGAACAGAGAATCCGTCTCATCATGGTCGCCTGAATGTTTCATTCTTTTTGACTCCAGCTCAAACAACTGTTTGTTATTTTACTGAATGTTTGTATTAAAGAATATTAAAGAATAAAAACTACTTCTGTTTCATAAGAGGTGTGAAAGAGAGGGATGTACACTGGTAAATTGCACAAACACGTTGGCAATGTTTATGTGCAATTTAGACCGTGTGACGGAGTTTACCAGCAACTTTTGAAAGTTGTTTGCAACCAGCTGGCCTGCACTCACTCTGCTCCAGGACTAACAGGGCCTGAGCACGGTTACCTCTTGTACATAACGTCGTAATACAACACATGCATGGATTTAAGTGATCATGAAGCGTGCTCAGTTTACAAGACAGGAGGACTCGAAAATAAATAAATAAATAAAAGGGACGCGAGAACAACACGGAGAACATGACAGCTACTTTACTGACTTTGTGTCTTAATTTAAGTCATGTTAGTCAGATACAGGCAGAACACTCGGGGATTTCTCCATAATGAAGGCTGTCCACGTTGTGTACCTGTGCTTGTGCTCGTGCATGAACTGTACCGTGCCAAAGCACACCTCTTCCGAGCGTGCCAGGGCCGAGGAAGTGTACCGTGCTTGAGCACGGGTCGGAGCACTCACACTGGTCAAGTGAACTGGACTTTAGGGGTGACGTGTGCTTAGAGACAGTACGGATTGCATGTGTGAGTGCACCCTTAAACGACACTAAATGTAGCTGCAGTCTTAGTGAGTTATTCTTTGATCTGGATCGTAACTCTGCCTGGTTTGTATTTTATTTTGAAAGACAAGGTTGATTCTTATTTTGAAATGAATCTTTTTCCTCTAAACATTTGTTTTTGAGAGTCGTCAGCTCAGACGGTGAAATCCAGATTATGTAAGCAGTGAAAAACAAAATATCAGATTGTTTGTGTAATAAAAGTTTCATAATCTCTGAAACTCTCCATTGTTCCCTCTCAGAGTTTCACCTCCACAGGTGGACTCAGCCTGCAGCTCAGGCTGGCTAACGTTAGCTTATCTTATAAACTGTACCTACATATGATGATGTCACAGACATGATGATGTCACAGATAAACCATCAGCTTTATCCCTTTGGTATTCTTTATCGGGGATGTTGGTGCATTCAGGGTCTTCAGAATATTCAGTACTTTCTATTTCCATCATCTGTTCATTTATCATCGATAGAATCACAAAGATCTTAAAGTAACGTCAGAACTTAAGTCAGATTTGAACCTAAAGACGGAGTACACGTCTGCATGGAGCTAAAGAAAGAGAAGGCCGTCTGAACGCCATCTTTAGCTCTTTAGTGTGTGCGTTCAGGATTATTATGTTAAACATCAGATTAGGCCTGGGCGATAAAACGATAACGATAATTATCGCAATATAATTTTTCTTAAAATAAATATTAAAAATGTTCGATAGAATTTAACCTGTAATTACACCACCCAACCACTGGGAAACGGGGGGCGCTAATGCGCATTGAACGCTAGTTGCCACCCGACATTAAAGAGAAGAAGAAAAAGACGACGAACAGCCAATCATGTCGCAGGGATATGGGTAGGCGGGCTTACAGACGTTCGGAGCGGATTGGAAACACAGCCCAATTAGCGTTAGTGACACTGAAGAACGCGCTGAGCCTGCCAGCTCAAAGCAGGAGAAAACATCGGCGACAACACGACAAGAAAGACGCTCAGCTTCAGGAGTTTGGAGACATTTTGGATATTTACAGTCCGATAAAAAACGAGTAACATGCTCTGTTAACTGTGCTGAAGACGAGTGAAGCTAAAACGTGCACCACAGACCCTTCAGTGTTTGACACAATATGAGCCGTTAAAAACACGCTGAAGGAAAGAAATGAGCAAACGTCCCAAACCAGTGTTAGTGTGGAGCGTATTGTAAATAATATAAACAGTGTATGGTGTGGACCCTCAGTAAGCAGCGGGCCAGTATGCTAAGTGTTACTGCCCAGCAGCTAACTGTCAGATCAGCGTTTCCAGCTCCGTGCTCTGAGCTTATGATGGTGACATGTTCCTGTTTCATTATAGTTTGTCATGTTCTGATAATAAAGAATCATTAAACCATAATTAACCATCTGGTTTCTTCAACTTTCACTCAGGAGCAACAATCAGCTTTTACATTTGAAAGAAGTAATGATTGAACATTTATCCTGATAATTATCGATATCCACTGATATGAACATTTTTATCGTGATAACATTTTTAGTCATATCGCCCAGGCCTACATCAGATCAGACTGTCATGTCTGAAGTCTCCACCATTTAAAGTCCGTCGCCAGCTTTGCCGAGTAACACACTGATTACAAAGAGGCACACACACACACACACACACACACACACAGATTTACAGGCTAATAAAGGTAAAAAAAAAGTTCACATTTTCATTTTTAACAAGAGGCACACATGCGTTCATTTAGTGTGTGTGTGTGTGTTGAGGTGTTTCAGAGCAGCACACATACTCTGACAGCTCCCGCAGCACGCCGCGCTGAAATAGTAAGAGGATGTGACATGCTTGAACCACATACTGCCACTTTTCCTTCGCGAGCTTTTTCTGGGAAGAGCGAGGCAGCTGTGGCTTTTAAGAACCTCCATCCATCAACCAACCAGCAGCCAGGGTTCACACATGCACACACACACAAACACACACAGACGTACACACAAACACGCACACACATATACACACACACACACACACACACACACACACACAGACGTACACACAAACACGCACACACATATACACACACACACACACAAACACACACAGACGTACACACAAACACGCACACACACACACACAAACACACACAAACACACACATACACACACACACACACACAAACACACACAGACGTACACACAAACACGCACACACACAAACACGCACAAACAAACACACACGCGCACACACAAACACACACACACACACAAACACACACACGCACAAACACACACATGCACACACACGCACAAACACACACACGCGCACACACAAACACGCACACACACACATGCACACACACGCACAAACACACACACGCGCACACACAAACACGCACACACACGCACACACAAACACACACACACAAACACCCTTGTCCTGGTACTTGTCTTCCTCTTCCTCTCCCTTGTCCTGGAACTCGTCTTCCTCTCCCTTGTCCTGGTACTCGTCTTCCTCTCCCTTGTCCTGGTACTCGTCTTCCTCTCCCTTGTCCTGGTACTTGTCTTCCTCTCCCTTGTCCTGGTACTCGTCTTCCTCTCCCTTGTCCTGGTACTTGTCTTCCTCTCCCTTGTCCTGGTACTCGTCTTCCTCTCCCTTGTCCTGGTACTTTTCTTCCTCTCCCTTGTCCTGGTACTCGTCTTCCTCTCCCTTGTCCTGGTACTCGTCTTCCTCTCCCTTGTCCTGGTACTCGTCTTCCTCTCCCTTGTCCTGGTACTCGTCTTCCTCTCCCTTGTCCTGGTACTCGTCTTCCTCTCCATTGTCCTGGTACTCGTCTTCCTCTCCCTTGTCCTGGTACTCTTCTTCCTCTCCCTTGTCCTGGTACTCGTCTTCCTCTCCCTTGTCCTGGTACTCGTCTTCCTCTCCATTGTCCTGGTACTCGTCCTCCTCTCCCTTGTCCTGGTACTCGTCTTCCTCTCCCTTGTCCTGGTACTCGTCTTCCTCTCCCTTGTCCTGGTACTCGTCTTCCTCTCCCTTGTCCTGGTACTCGTCCTCCTCTCCCTTGTCCTGGTACTCGTCTTCCTCTCCCTTGTCCTGGTACTCGTCTTCCTCTCCCTTGTCCTGGTACTCGTCTTCCTCTCCCTTGTCCTGGTACTCGTCTTCCTCTCCCTTGTCCTGGTACTCGTCTTCCTCTCCATTGTCCTGGTACTCGTCTTCCTCTCCCTTGTCCTGGTACTCGTCTTCCTCTCCCTTGTCCTGGTACTCGTCTTCCTCTCCCTTGTCCTGGTACTCGTCTTCCTCTCCCTTGTCCTGGTACTCGTCTTCCTCTCCCTTGTCCTGGTACTCGTCTTCCTCTCCATTGTCCTGGTACTCGTCCTCCTCTCCATTGTCCTGGTACTCATCTTCCTCTCCCTTGTCCTGGTACTCGTCTTCCTCTCCCTTGTCCTGGTACTCGTCTTCCTCTCCCTTGTCCTGGTACTCGTCTTCCTCTCTATTGTCCTGGTACTCGTCTTCCTCTCCATTGTCCTGGTACTCGTCCTCCTCTCCATTGTCCTGGTACTCGTCTTCCTCTCCCTTGTCCTGGTACTCGTCTTCCTCTCCATTGTCCTGGTACTCGTCCTCCTCTCCCTTGTCCTGGTACTCGTCTTCCTCTCCCTTGTCCTGGTACTCGTCTTCCTCTCCATTGTCCTGGTACTCGTCCTCCTCTCCATTGTCCTGGTACTCATCTTCCTCTCCCTTGTCCTGGTACTCGTCTTCCTCTCCCTTGTCCTGGTACTCGTCTTCCTCTCCCTTGTCCTGGTACTCGTCTTCCTCTCCCTTGTCCTGGTACTCGTCCTCCTCTCCCTTGTCCTGGTACTCGTCCTCCTCTCCATTGTCCTGGTACTCATCTTCCTCTCCCTTGTCCTGGTACTCGTCTTCCTCTCCCTTGTCCTGGTACTCGTCCTCCTCTCCATTGTCCTGGTACTCATCTTCCTCTCCATTGTCCTGGTACTCGTCTTCCTCTCCCTTGTCCTGGTACTCGTCCTCCTCTTCATTGTCCTGGTACTCGTCCTCCTCTTCATTGTCCTGGTACTCGTCTTCCTCTCCCTTGTCCTGGTACTCGTCTTCCTCTCCCTTGTCCTGGTACTCGTCTTCCTCTCCCTTGTCCTGGTACTCGTCCTCCTCTCCATTGTCCTGGTACTCATCTTCCTCTCCATTGTCCTGGTACTCGTCTTCCTCTCCCTTGTCCTGGTACTCGTCCTCCTCTTCATTGTCCTGGTACTCGTCCTCCTCTTCATTGTCCTGGTACTCGTCTTCCTCTCCCTTGTCCTGGTACTCGTCTTCCTCTCCCTTGTCCTGGTACTCGTCTTCCTCTCCCTTGTCCTGGTACTCGTCCTCCTCTCCCTTGTCCTGGTACTCGTCCTCCTCTCCCTTGTCCTGGTACTCGTCTTCCTCTCCCTTGTCCTGGTACTCGTCCTCCTCTCCATTGTCCTGGTACTCGTCTTCCTCTCCCTTGTCCTGGTACTCGTCTTCCTCTCCCTTGTCCTGGTACTCGTCCTCCTCTCCCTTGTCCTGGTACTCGTCCTCCTCTCCATTGTCCTGGTACTCGTCTTCCTCTCCCTTGTCCTGGTACTCGTCTTCCTCTCCCTTGTCCTGGTACTCGTCTTCCTCTCCCTTGTCCTGGTACTCGTCCTCCTCTCCATTGTCCTGGTACTCGTCCTCCTCTCCCTTGTCCTGGTACTCGTCTTCCTCTCCCTTGTCCTGGTACTCGTCCTCCTCTCCCTTGTCCTGGTACTCGTCTTCCTCTCTATTGTCCTGGTACTCGTCTTCCTCTCCATTGTCCTGGTACTCGTCCTCCTCTCCATTGTCCTGGTACTCGTCTTCCTCTCCCTTGTCCTGGTACTCGTCTTCCTCTCCATTGTCCTGGTACTCGTCCTCCTCTCCCTTGTCCTGGTACTCGTCTTCCTCTCCCTTGTCCTGGTACTCGTCTTCCTCTCCCTTGTCCTGGTACTCGTCTTCCTCTCCATTGTCCTGGTACTTTTCTTCCTCTCCCTTGTCCTGGTACTCGTCTTCCTCTCCCTTGTCCTGGTACTCGTCTTCCTCTCCCTTGTCCTGGTACTCGTCTTCCTCTCCCTTGTCCTGGTACTCGTCTTCCTCTCCCTTGTCCTGGTACTCGTCTTCCTCTCCCTTGTCCTGGTACTCGTCTTCCTCTCCCTTGTCCTGGTACTCGTCTTCCTCTCCCTTGTCCTGGTACTCGTCCTCCTCTCCCTTGTCCTGGTACTCGTCTTCCTCTCCCTTGTCCTGGTACTCGTCTTCCTCTCCCTTGTCCTGGTACTCGTCTTCCTCTCCCTTGTCCTGGTACTCTTCTTCCTCTCCCTTGTCCTGGTACTCGTCTTCCTCTCCCTTGTCCTGGTACTCGTCTTCCTCTCCCTTGTCCTGGTACTCGTCTTCCTCTCCCTTGTCCTGGTACTTGTCTTCCTCTCCCTTGTCCTGGTACTCGTCTTCCTCTCCCTTGTCCTGGTACTCATCTTCCTCTCCCTTGTCCTGGTACTCGTCTTCCTCTCCCTTGTCCTGGTACTCGTCTTCCTCTCCCTTGTCCTGGTACTCGTCTTCCTCTCCCTTGTCCTGGTACTCGTCTTCCTCTCCCTTGTCCTGGTACTCGTCTTCCTCTCCCTTGTCCTGGTACTCGTCTTCCTCTCCCTTGTCCTGGTACTTTTCTTCCTCTCCCTTGTCCTGGTACTTTTCTTCCTCTCCCTTGTCCTGGTACTTGTCTTCCTCTCCCTTGTCCTGGTACTCGTCTTCCTCTCCCTTGTCCTGGTACTTTTCTTCCTCTCCCTTGTCCTGGTACTTGTCTTCCTCTCCCTTGTCCTGGTACTCTTCTTCCTCTCCCTTGTCCTGGTACTCATCTTCCTCTCCCTTGTCCTGGTACTTTTCTTCCTCTCCCTTGTCCTGGTACTCATCTTCCTCTCCCTTGTCCTGGTACTCGTCTTCCTCTCCCTTGTCCTGGTACTTGTCTTCCTCTCCCTTGTCCTGGTACTCGTCCTCCTCTCCATTGTCCTGGTACTTGTCTTCCTCTCCCTTGTCCTGGTACTCGTCCTCCTCTCCATTGTCCTGGTACTCATCTTCCTCTCCATTGTCCTGGTACTCGTCTTCCTCTCCCTTGTCCTGGTACTCGTCTTCCTCTCCCTTGTCCTGGTACTCGTCTTCCTCTCCCTTGTCCTGGTACTCGTCTTCCTCTCCCTTGTCCTGGTACTTTTCTTCCTCTCCCTTGTCCTGGTACTTTTCTTCCTCTCCCTTGTCCTGGTACTCGTCTTCCTCTCCCTTGTCCTGGTACTCGTCTTCCTCTCCCTTGTCCTGGTACTCGTCTTCCTCTCCCTTGTCCTGGTACTCGTCTTCCTCTCCATTGTCCTGGTACTCGTCCTCCTCTCCCTTGTCCTGGTACTCGTCTTCCTCTCCCTTGTCCTGGTACTTTTCTTCCTCTCCCTTGTCCTGGTACTCGTCTTCCTCTCCCTTTGTCCTGGTACTCGTCTTCCTCTCCCTTGTCCTGGTACTTTTCTTCCTCTCCCTTGTCCTGGTACTCGTCTTCCTCTCCATTGTCCTGGTACTCGTCTTCCTCTCCCTTGTCCTGGTACTTTTCTTCCTCTCCCTTGTCCTGGTACTCGTCTTCCTCTCCCTTGTCCTGGTACTCGTCTTCCTCTCCCTTGTCCTGGTACTCGTCTTCCTCTCCGTTGTCCTGGTACTTTTCTTCCTCTCCCTTGTCCTGGTACTCGTCCTCCTCTCCATTGTCCTGGTACTCGTCTTCCTCTCCCTTGTCCTGGTACTTTTCTTCCTCTCCCTTGTCCTGGTACTCGTCTTCCTCTCCCTTGTCCTGGTACTCGTCTTCCTCTCCCTTGTCCTGGTACTTTTCTTCCTCTCCCTTGTCCTGGTACTCGTCTTCCTCTCCCTTGTCCTGGTACTCGTCTTCCTCTCCCTTGTCCTGGTACTCGTCTTCCTCTCCCTTGTCCTGGTACTTTTCTTCCTCTCCCTTGTCCTGGTACTCGTCTTCCTCTCCCTTGTCCTGGTACTCGTCTTCCTCTCCCTTGTCCTGGTACTTGTCTTCCTCTCCCTTGTCCTGGTACTTGTCTTCCTCTCCCTTGTCCTGGTACTCGTCTTCCTCTCCCTTGTCCTGGTACTTTTCTTCCTCTCCCTTGTCCTGGTACTCGTCTTCCTCTCCCTTGTCCTGGTACTCTTCTTCCTCTCCCTTGTCCTGGTACTTTTCTTCCTCTCCCTTGTCCTGGTACTCGTCTTCCTCTCCCTTGTCCTGGTACTTTTCTTCCTCTCCCTTGTCCTGGTACTCGTCTTCCTCTCCCTTGTCCTGGTACTTTTCTTCCTCTCCCTTGTCCTGGTACTCGTCCTCCTCTCCATTGTCCTGGTACTCGTCTTCCTCTGCCATGTCCTGGTACTTTTCTTCCTCTCCCTTGTCCTGGTACTCGTCTTCCTCTCCATTGTCCTGGTACTCGTCCTCCTCTCCATTGTCCTGGTACTTGTCCTCCTCTCCCTTGTCCTGTTACTCGTCTTCCTCTCCCTTGTCCTGGTACTCGTCTTCCTCTCCCTTGTCCTGGAACTCGTCCTCCTCTCCCTTGTCCTGGTACTCGTCTTCCTCTCCATTGTCCTGGTACTCGTCCTCCTCTCCATTGTCCTGGTACTCGTCTTCCTCTCCCTTGTCCTGGTACTTTTCTTCCTCTCCCTTGTCCTGGTACTCGTCCTCCTCTCCATTGTCCTGGTACTCGTCTTCCTCTCCCTTGTCCTGGTACTTTTCTTCCTCTCCCTTGTCCTGGTACTCGTCTTCCTCTCCCTTGTCCTGGTACTCGTCCTCCTCTCCCTTGTCCTGGTACTCGTCTTCCTCTCCCTTGTCCTGGTACTTTTCTTCCTCTCCCTTGTCCTGGTACTCGTCCTCCTCTCCATTGTCCTGGTACTCGTCTTCCTCTCCCTTGTCCTGGTACTTTTCTTCCTCTCCCTTGTCCTGGTACTCGTCTTCCTCTCCATTGTCCTGGTACTCGTCTTCCTCTCCCTTGTCCTGGTACTTTTCTTCCTCTTCCTTGTCCTGGTACTCGTCTTCCTCTCCATTGTCCTGGTACTCGTCCTCCTCTCCCTTGTCCTGGTACTCGTCTTCCTCTCCGTTGTCCTGGTACTTTTCTTCCTCTCCCTTGTCCTGGTACTCGTCCTCCTCTCCATTGTCCTGGTACTCGTCTTCCTCTGCCATGTCCTGGTACTTTTCTTCCTCTCCCTTGTCCTGGTACTCGTCTTCCTCTCCATTGTCCTGGTACTCGTCCTCCTCTCCATTGTCCTGGTACTTGTCCTCCTCTCCCTTGTCCTGGTACTCGTCTTCCTCTCCCTTGTCCTGGTACTCGTCTTCCTCTCCCTTGTCCTGGTACTCGTCTTCCTCTCCCTTGTCCTGGTACTCGTCTTCCTCTCCCTTGTCCTGGTACTCGTCTTCCTCTCCCTTGTCCTGGTACTCGTCTTCCTCTCCATTGTCCTGGTACTCGTCCTCCTCTCCATTGTCCTGGTACTCGTCTTCCTCTCCATTGTCCTGGTACTTGTCCTCCTCTCCCTTGTCCTGTTACTCGTCTTCCTCTCCCTTGTCCTGGTACTCGTCTTCCTCTCCCTTGTCCTGGAACTCGTCCTCCTCTCCCTTGTCCTGGTACTCGTCTTCCTCTCCCTTGTCCTGGTACTCGTCTTCCTCTCCCTTGTCCTGGTACTCGTCTTCCTCTCCATTGTCCTGGTACTCGTCCTCCTCTCCATTGTCCTGGTACTCGTCCTCCTCTCCATTGTCCTGGTACTCGTCTTCCTCTCCCTTGTCCTGGTACTCGTCCTCCTCTCCATTGTCCTGGTACTCGTCTTCCTCTCCCTCATGCAGGCATTTTTCTTACTTTCTTTGTGTTACTCTAAAGTGTTCCTTTTCCACACAAGATCAGCGCAAAGAGGTCCTTTTTTACTGAATACCATATCGTCATGCTATTGAAAGAACCTCAACACCTGAGTATGTTTCCTACATGGGAATCAGCTGTGATTGATCTATTTGCATCACTTCAATCAGCTGTTTCTCAGTAGCAATGGAAACAAATACAGGGGATATATTTGTGTTTCAACCTACAATATGAACAGCTATTCACTTTGACTTTAGTCTATGAGTTAGGTTTAGGACATGATGTTATCTGTTCCGACATACAGTGTGAAAGCATTTGTAAAATTGACAGTAAAAATCCATTGTTTCTGTCTTTGTTGAGCTTGTGTTTAAATGAAGTTCAAGTGTTAACTGTATGCATGTGTCAAAGCAACAAGAAATGTGTTCATTGTATAGCCTACACAGGCGGTTGTTGTGCTAACTGTGTTAAGAGTTTAGGAAAATTGTTAAAAGTATTGAAAAAATGTCATATCAATCGTAAAAAACTGTAAGTGTCTCCGAGCAGGTCGGCCATCTTTGCATCAGTTCTCTGACTTGAACTGAATCTCGCCGTCCTCCTCAGTTTGAGCTTTACCTTTAAACTGACGTTACTGTTTCTCTGATCAGTTGTTGCTTATATCACTGTACTGAATCATTCAATCAACGCTGACAGTGATTGTTTGTGTCCCTGTTGTCACTGAAGTTTAACATCCTCACATCTCATTGGTCAGTTATTGTTTAAATAAAGAGTAATTAAATATGAAAATGACGGACATCAGGACGCTCTCACTCCTCCTCCTCCTCCTGTCTGTCATCACCTGTTTGATTCCTCTCTCACTTGTTTTTCCCCTCCTCCTCCCCCTCCTCCCTCCTCCCCCCACCTTCTTGCTCTGTTTTGATCCGGACCTCTTTCCCTGTCCCCCCCTCCTCTCTTCTACTCATTATTTCCTCGAGTGTGTCCTCCTCTGAGCTATTCTCTCCTCTCAGCTTTGAATTCTCCTCCTCTTCCTCACTCGCTCCCTCCCCCTTCCAGCCCCCCTCCCACTCACATAAAGATTCCTCCCCCATCCTCTCGTATGCATTCCTTCAACTTCATAAACACACACTCCTGATCGCAGACTTCCTCCCTTCTCCTCACTTCTCTCCTCACCCCTCTCCTCACCTCTCTCAATCTATTTTCTCTCTCCCCTCTCTTCCTCTGGTCCTCTCTCCCCACATCCCTCCCTCTTTTCCCTCCCTCTCTCTCCCCCTCTCCCCTCTGAACAACAACAAGTAGAAAAATGAAGTTGAGTTTGGAGTGCGAGTCCCCTCAGGGCCGCGGTTTTCGGTGTGATTGAAGGCCTGTGTGTGGTGTGTGTATGTGCAGTGCGATGTGTGTGTGGTGTGCGTGTGTCTGTCCTAATTGAATGATAAAGTGGCCTGAGATGGAGAGCAGTGAATAGCCAACAATGGCGGCCTGTGTGTGGTGGAGGGGTTTTGGTTCTCGTCCAGCCTCTGCCTCTCCGCTCCGAGAGGGGGCTATTATAACACTCTCTGCTGGACCGGTCACGTGATGTTGCTCCCCCCTCCTGTCACTGTTTCACACCCCCCCATCCCAGTGTGAACTGGCCAATCGGCTCTCGTCATGGTTCTCCTCTTCTTCTCTCTGCTGCTGCTTTGGTTCGATGATTTCATTTTGCCAACAAGTGACTTTCAGTTATTCTGTGTGTGTGTGTGTGTGTGTGTGTGTGTGTGTGTGCGTGTGTGTGTGTGCGTGTGTGTGCATGCGTGTGTGTGTGTGTGTTAAATCCACAGCTGCATGGTGACATGTAAACACATAAAAACATGTATGATATTTTGTATGCCTCAGATCTCCCAGCATGCTCAGCGCAAAGAAAAGATTCATAACTGATCAATAATCAGTGAACAGGACGATACAAGTGAACTGTGTGCATGACACAAACATATACACACACACACACACACATAAACACACACACACACACACCTGACAGAGAGAGAGAGGTAGTGACGTTGTGCAGGAGTTTGTCATTTTTAAATGACTAAATATCGAGCGTATGAGAGGGATGTAACCTTGGCAACGTTGGGAATGATGCACAAACTCCAAAGTTGCCAACGTACACAATTTAGACAGTGTGAAGAAGTATTCCTGCAAAATCTCTTTGTCTCATTTCTGTCACAGAGTTCAGAGAGGTTGTGTTTGACCTCAGGATCATACACATTACATCATAAGAGCATTAGTACTGTTTCATTTAGATTCATTAGCAAAATCCAAAAGGATGAATTACTGATGAACATAACCATTATTTACAGCGTTAGCAGTCGCTGTAGCGATTCACTGACTGTAGACAGGAAACATGCTCAGAAACTGTTTCTCAGAATAAAATTCTGAATGATTCTGATGCTCTCAGCTGAGATAACCTGCATGAACATCTTCTCCCCTATAAGTCTGCTCAGATGACCCCCCCCATCATTCGGCTGTCATCGCTCTGAAGGTGCATGAAGCCTGCAGCCTCTGATACTCCGAACGTGATCAAGTTTCAGAAAAATTCCTGGAATTTGGGCTGCCCACTGCCCGTTTCTCAAGGCCCTTTTTATGCAAGAATGTTATTATTACAAGTCGCTCTACCTTTAACACACACACGCACACACACACACACACACACTCACTGCTTCCCTCCCTTCCCCTCCATTAGGTGAACGTCCTTTAAAAATACACACAGTGGATGGAGAGAGAGGCAAACTGAAACAGAGTTAGCAGCAAAGTATGTGTGTGTGTGGGGGGGGAGGTGCTGTAAGGAGAGAGAGTGTGTGTGTCTGGTTGTGTGTGTGTGTGCGATGTGTTGAAACCTGTAGATTTCTGGAAACAAAAGCTGCTCGAACAATGCCTGTTGTTTTAAGCTGAGCTGACGTTGCCAGACTTAGAGATTGTTTGTTGCTGACCGGACAGAGAGAGAGAGCGAGACGGAGAGAGAGCGAGAGAGAGACACACAGAGAGAGAGAGTTGCTGGCAGAAACAAAAGTGTATGCATCCTGGTGGCCAAACGAGCGAATCAGAGCACAGACTGCTCGAGCTACAGACAGAAATAATCAAACTCTGAGTGTCTGAGGCGATGAGCTGTAGTCTGCACCACACAGAGTTTTACACCAGAATTTTGATGATGTAATATCTGAGGTTATGATGCTGGGCGAGACCTCTGATTGGATGGACATGATGGATTAATGAAACACAGTGATTTAGAATAAACTATTTTTAAACTCGGTTTCATTCACCGATCGTATCGTATTGCAGGGGTTTCGAAACTTTCAGCTCACCACCGCCAAAATTAGGGAGAGAATGGGGACCCCCCCCTTTACCCTGGTGGAGGTAAGATATACACTCACCGGCAACTTTATTAGGTACAACTGTTCAACTGCTCCTCAGTGCAATATATATTAGCCAATCACATGGCAGCGACTCAATGCTTTTATGCACGTAGACATGGTCAAGACGATCTGCTGAAGTTCAAACCGAGCATCAGAATGGGGAAGAAAGGTGATTTCAGTGACTTTGAACGTGGCATTGTTGATGGTGCCAGACGGGCTGGTCTGAGTATTTCGGCATCTGCTAATCTACTAGGATTCACGCACATCTATCTCAAAGGTTTCCAGAGAATGGTCAGAAAAAGAGAAAATATCCAGTGAGTGACAGTTCTCTTGGCAAAAATGCATGTTGATGCCAGAAGTTAGAGGAGAATGGCCAGACTGGTTCAAGCTAATAGAAAGGCAACAGTCACTCAAATAACCACTTGTTACAACCGCGGTATGCAAACTAGCATCTCAACAACACGTCGAACCTTGAACCTAATGGGCCACTCCTGTCAGCTAGGAACAGGAAACTGAGGCTACAATTCGCACAGGGTCACCAAAATTGGACAATAGAGGATTGGAAAAATGTTGCCTGGTCTGATGAGTCACGATTTCTCCTGCGGCATTCGGATGGTAGGGTCAGAATTTGCCGTGAACAACATGAAAGCATGGATGCATCCTGCCTTGTATCAACGGTTCAGGCTGGTGGTAGTGGTGGAATGGTGTGGGGATATTTTCTTGGTACACTTTGGGCCCCTGTGTACCAATTGAGCATCGTTTAAACACCACAGCCTACCTGAGTATTGTTACTGACCATGTCCATCCCTCTATGACCACAGTGTACCCGTCTTCTGATGGCTACTTCCATCAGGGTAACGCACCATGTCACAAAGCTCATATCATATCGAACAGGTTTCTTGGACATGACAATGACTTCACTGTACTCAAATGGCCTCCATAGTCACCACATCTCAATCCAAAAGAGCAATTTCGTGATGTGGTGGAACGGGAGATTCGTCTCATGGATGTGCAGCCGACAAATCTGCAGCAACTGTGAGATGCTGTCATGTCAAAATGGACCAAAACTCAGGAATGTTTCCAGCACCTTGTTGAATCATCATGGTGTGATGTTGTGATGGTGTGATGTTGTGATGGTGTCATGTTGTGATGGTGTCATGTTGTGATGGTGTCATGTTGTGATGGTGTCATGTTGTGATGTTGTCATGTTGTGATGGTGTCATGTTGTCATGATGTGATGGTGTCATGTTGTGATGGTGTCATGTTGTCATGTTGTGATGGTGTCATGTTGTGATGGTGTCATGTTGTGATGGTGTCATGTTGTCATGTTGTGATGGTGTCATGTTGTGATGGTGTCATGTTGTGATGGTGTCATGTTGTCATGTTGTGATGGTGTCATGTTGTGATGGTGTCATGTTGTCATGTTGTGATGGTGTCATGTTGTGATGTTGTCATGTTGTGATGGTGTCATGTTGTCATGTTGTGATGGTGTCATGTTGTGATGGTGTCATGTTGTCATGTTGTGATGGTGTCATGTTGTGATGGTGTCATGTTGTGATGGTGTCATGTTGTCATGTTGTGATGGTGTCATGGTGTCATGTTGTGATGGTGTCATGTTGTCATGTTGTCATTGTGTCATGTTGTGATGGTGTCATGTTGTGATGGTGTCATGTTGTCATGTTGTGATGGTGTCATGTTGTGATGGTGTCATGTTGTCATGTTGTGATGGTGTCATGTTGTCATGTTGTGATGGTGTCATGTTGTGATGGTGTCATGTTGTCATGTTGTGATGGTGTCATGGTGTCATGTTGTGATGGTGTCATGTTGTGATGGTGTCATGTTGTCATGTTGTGATGGTGTCATGTTGTCATGGTGTCATGTTGTGATGGTGTCATGTTGTCATGTTGTGATGGTGTCATGTTGTCATGGTGTCATGTTGTGATGGTGTCATGTTGTGATGGTGTCATGTTGTCATGTTGTGATGGTGTCATGTTGTCATGTTGTGATGGTGTCATGTTGTCATGTTGTGATGGTGTCATGTTGTCATGTTGTGATGGTGTCATGTTGTGATGGTGTCATGTTGTCATGTTGTGATGGTGTCATGTTGTCATGTTGTGATGGTGTCATGGTGTCATGTTGTGATGGTGTCATGTTGTGATGGTGTCATGTTGTCAAGGTGTCATGTTGTGATGGTGTCATGTTGTCATGTTGTGATGGTGTTATGTTGTCATGGTGTCATGTTGTGATGGTGTCATGTTGTGATGGTGTCATGTTGTGATGGTGTCATGTTGTGATGGTGTCATGTTGTCATGTTGTGATGGTGTTATGTTGTCATGGTGTCATGTTGTGATGGTGTCATGTTGTGATGGTGTCATGTTGTGATGGTGTCATGTTGTGATGGTGTCATGTTGTCATGTTGTGATGGTGTCATGTTGTCATGTTGTGATGGTGTCATGTTGTCATGGTGTCATGTTGTGATGGTGTCATGTTGTGATGGTGTCATGTTGTGATGGTGTCATGTTGTGATGGTGTCATGTTGTGATGGTGTCATGTTGTCATGGTGTCATGTTGTGATGGTGTTATGTTGTGATGTTGTCATGTTGTGATGATGTCATGGTGTCATGTTGTCATGGTGTCATGTTGTGATGGTGTCATGTTGTCATGTTGTGATGGTGTCATGTTGTCATGTTGTGATGGTGTCATGTTGTCATGGTGTCATGTTGTGATGGTGTCATGTTGTCATGGTGTCATGTTGTGATGGTGTCATGTTGTGATGGTGTTATGTTGTGATGGTGTCATGTTGTCATGGTGTCATGTTGTGATGGTGTTATGTTGTGATGTTGTCATGTTGTGATGATGTCATGGTGTCATGTTGTGATGGTGTCATGTTGTGATGGTGTCATGTTGTCATGTTGTGATGGTGTCATGTTGTCATGTTGTGATGGTGTCATGTTGTCATGGTGTCATGTTGTGATGGTGTTATGTTGTGATGTTGTCATGTTGTGATGATGTCATGGTGTCATGTTGTCATGGTGTCATGGTGTCATGTTGTCATGGTGTCATGTTGTGATGGTGTTATGTTGTGATGTTGTCATGTTGTCATGTTGTCATGTTGTCATGGTGTCATGTTGTGATGGTGTTATGTTGTGATGGTGTTATGTTGTCATGTTGTCATGGTGTCATGTTGTAATGGTGTCATGTTGTCATGGTGTCATGTTGTGATGGTGTCATGGTGTCATGTTGTGATGGTGTCATGTTGTGATGGTGTCATGTTGTCATGTTGTGATGGTGTCATGTTGTCATGTTGTGATGGTGTCATGTTGTCATGTTGTGATGGTGTCATGTTGTCATGTTGTGATGGTGTCATGGTGTCATGTTGTGATGGTGTCATGTTGTCATGTTGTGATGGTGTCATGTTGTCATGTTGTGATGGTGTCATGGTGTCATGTTGTGATGGTGTCATGTTGTCATGTTGTGATGGTGTCATGTTGTCATGGTGTCATGTTGTGATGGTGTCATGGTGTCATGTTGTGATGGTGTTATGTTGTCATGGTGTCATGTTGTGATGGTGTCATGTTGTCATGGTGTCATGTTGTGATGGTGTCATGTTGTGATGGTGTCATGTTGTCATGTTGTGATGGTGTCATGTTGTCATGTTGTGATGGTGTCATGTTGTCATGGTGTCATGTTGTGATGGTGTCATGTTGTGATGGTGTTATGTTGTGATGGTGTCATGTTGTCATGGTGTCATGTTGTGATGGTGTTATGTTGTGATGTTGTCATGTTGTCATGTTGTCATGTTGTGATGGTGTCATGTTGTGATGGTGTCATGTTGTGATGGTGTCATGTTGTGATGGTGTCATGTTGTCATGGTGTCATGTTGTGATGGTGTCATGTTGTGATGGTGTCATGTTGTCATGTTGTGATGGTGTCATGTTGTCATGTTGTGATGGTGTCATGTTGTGATGGTGTCATGTTGTGATGGTGTCATGTTGTGATGGTGTCATGTTGTGATGGTGTCATGTTGTCATGGTGTCATGTTGTGATGGTGTCATGTTGTGATGGTGTCATGTTGTCATGGTGTCATGTTGTGATGGTGTCATGTTGTGATGGTGTCATGTTGTCATGTTGTGATGGTGTCATGTTGTCATGTTGTGATGGTGTCATGTTGTCATGGTGTCATGTTGTGATGGTGTCATGTTGTCATGGTGTCATGTTGTGATGGTGTCATGTTGTGATGGTGTCATGTTGTCATGTTGTGATGGTGTCATGTTGTCATGTTGTGATGGTGTCATGTTGTCATGGTGTCATGTTGTGATGGTGTCATGTTGTGATGGTGTTATGTTGTGATGGTGTCATGTTGTCATGGTGTCATGTTGTGATGGTGTCATGGTGTCATGTTGTGATGGTGTCATGTTGTGATGGTGTCATGTTGTCATGTTGTGATGGTGTCATGTTGTCATGTTGTGATGGTGTCATGTTGTCATGGTGTCATGTTGTGATGGTGTCATGTTGTCATGGTGTCATGTTGTGATGGTGTCATGTTGTGATGGTGTCATGTTGTGATGGTGTCATGTTGTGATGGTGTCATGTTGTGATGGTGTTATGTTGTGATGTTGTCATGTTGTGATGATGTCATGGTGTCATGTTGTCATGGTGTCATGTTGTCATGGTGTCATGTTGTGATGGTGTTATGTTGTGATGTTGTCATGTTGTGATGTTGTCATGTTGTCATGTTGTCATGGTGTCATGTTGTGATGGTGTTATGTTGTGATGTTGTCATGTTGTGATGATGTCATGGTGTCATGTTGTCATGATGTCATGGTGTCATGTTGTCATGGTGTCATGTTGTGATGGTGTTATGTTGTGATGTTGTCATGTTGTGATGTTGTCATGTTGTCATGGTGTCATGTTGTGATGGTGTCATGTTGTCATGTTGTCATGTTGTGATGATGTCATGTTGTGATGTTGTCATGTTGTCATGGTGTCATGTTGTCATGTTGTCATGTTGTGATGGTGTCATGTTGTGATGGTGTCATGGTGTGATGTGATGTTGTCATGGTGTCATGTTGTGATGGAGTCATGTTGTCATGGTGTCATGTTGTGATGGTGTCATGGTGTCATGTTGTCATGGTGTCATGTTGTCATGGTGTCATGTTGTGATGGTTTCATGTTGTGATGGTGTCATGTTGTCATGGTATCATGTTGTGATGTTGTCATGTTGTGATGGTATCATGGTGTCATGTTGTGATGGTGTCATGTTGTCATGTTGTGATGGTGTCATGTTGTGATGTTGTCATGTTGTCATGTTGTGATGTTGTCATGGTGTCATGGTGTGATGGTGTCATGTTGTGATGGTGTCATGTTGTGATGTTGTCATGTTGTGATGGTGTCATGTTGTGATGGTGTCATGTTGTGATGTTGTGATGTTGTCATGGTGTCATGTTGTGATGTTGTCATGTTGTCATGTCATGTTGTGATGGTGTCATGTTGTCATGGTGTGATGGTGTCATGTTGTCATGTTGTGATGGTGTCATGTTGTGATGTTGTGATGGTGTCATGTTGTGATGTTGTGATGGTGTCATGTCATGTTGTAATGGTGTCATGTTGTGATGTTGTCATGTTGTGATGGTGTCATGTTGTCATGTTGTGATGGTGTCATGTTGTGATGGTGTCATGGTGTCATGTTGTGATGGTGTCATTGTGTGATGTTGTCATGTTGTGATGGTGTCATGTTGTCATGTTGTGATGGTGTCATGTTGTCATGTTGTGATGGTGTCATTGTGTGATGTTGTCATGTTGTGATGGTGTCATGTTGTGATGGTGTCATGTTGTGATGTTGTCATGTTGTAATTTTGTCATGTTGTGATGGTGTCATGTTTTGATGTTGTCATGTTGTCATGGTGTGATGGTGTCATGTTGTCATGTTGTAATGGTGTCATGTTGTGATGTTGTCATGTTGTGATGTTGTCATGGTGTCATGTTGTCATGGTGTCATGTTGTCATGTTGTGATGGTGTCATGTTGTGATGGTGTCATGTTGTGATGTTGTCATGTTGTGATGGTGTCATGTTGTCATGTTGTGATGTTGTCATGTTGTGATGGTGTCATGTTGTGATGGTGTCATGTTGTCATGTTGTCATGTTGTCATGGTGTGATGTTGTCATGTTGTGATGGTGTCATGTTGTGATGGTGTCATGTTGTCATGTTGTCATGTTGTCATGCTGTCATGTTGTGATGGTGTCATGTTGTCATGTTGTGATGGTGTCATGTTGTCATGTTGTCATGTTGTGATGGTGTAATGTTGTCATGTTGTCATGGTGTCATGTTGTGATGTTGTCATGTTGTGATGGTGTCATGTTGTGATGGTGTCATGTTGTGATGGTGTCATGTTGTAATGGTGTCATGGTGTCATGGTGTCATGTTGTCATGTTGTGATGGTGTCATGTTGTGATGGTGTCATGTTGTGATGGTGTCATGTTGTCATGTTGTGATGTTGTCATGTTGTAATGGTGTCATGGTGTCATGTTGTCATGTTGTGATGGTGTCATGGTGTCATGTTGTCATGGTGTCATGTTGTGATGGTGTCATGTTGTGATGGTGTCATGGTGTCATGTTGTGATGGTGTCATGGTGTGATGGTGTCATGGTGTCATGTTGTCATGTTGTCATGTTGTGATGGTGTCATGTTGTGATGGTGTCATGTTGTCATGGTGTCATGTTGTGATGGTGTCATGTTGTCATGGTGTCATGTTGTGATGTTGTCATGTTGTCATGTTGTGATGGTGTCATGTTGTGATGGTGTCATGGTGTCATGTTGTCATGTTGTGATGGTGTCATGTTGTGATGGTGTCATGTTGTCATGGTGTCATGTTGTGATGGTGTCATGTTGTGATGTTGTCATGTTGTCATGTTGTAATGGTGTCATGGTGTCATGTTGTCATGTTGTGATGGTGTCATGGTGTCATGGTGTCATGTTGTCATGTTGTGATGGTGTCATGGTGTCATGTTGTCATGGTGTCATGTTGTCATGTTGTAATGGTGTCATGGTGTCATGTTGTCATGTTGTGATGGTGTCATGGTGTCATGTTGTCATGGTGTCATGTTGTGATGGTGTCATGTTGTGATGGTGTCATGGTGTCATGTTGTGATGGTGTCCTGGTGTGATGGTGTCATGTTGTCATGTTGTCATGGTGTCATGTTGTGATGGTGTCATGTTGTGATGGTGTCATGTTGTCATGGTGTCATGTTGTGATGTTGTCATGTTGTCATGTTGTGATGGTGTCATGTTGTGATGGTGTCATGGTGTCATGTTGTCATGTTGTCATGTTGTGATGGTGTCATATTGTGATGGTGTCATGTTGTCATGGTGTCATGTTGTGATGGTGTCATGTTGTCATGTTGTCATGGTGTCATGTTGTGATGTTGTCATGTTGTGATGGTGTCATGTTGTGATGGTGTCATGTTGTGATGTTGTCATGTTGTGATGTTGTCATGTTGTGATGGTGTCATGTTGTGATGGTGTCATGTTGTCATGTTGTGATGTTGTCATGTTGTGATGGTGTCATGTTGTGATGTTGTCATGTTGTGATGTTGTCATGTTGTGATGGTGTCATGTTGTCATGTTGTCATGTTGTCATGGTGTCATGTTGTCATGTTGTGATGTTGTCATGTTGTGATGTTGTCATGTTGTGATGGTGTCATGTTGTCATGTTGTGATGTTGTCATGTTGTCATGTTGTGATGGTGTCATGTTGTGATGTTGTCATGTTGTGATGTTGTCATGTTGTGATGGTGTCATGTTGTGATGGTGTCATGTTGTCTTGTTGTGATGTTGTCATGTTGTCATGTTGTCATGGTGTCATGTTGTGATGGTTTCATGGTGTCATGTTGTCATGTTGTGATGGTGTCATGGTGTCATGTTGTCATGGTGTCATGTTGTGATGTTGTCATGTTGTCATGTTGTGATGTTGTCATGTTGTCATGTTGTGATGGTGTCATGGTGTCATGTTGTCATGTTGTGATGTTGTCATGTTGTGATGGTGTCATGGTGTGATGGTGTCATGGTGTCATGTTGTCATGTTGTGATGTTGTCATGTTGTCATTCTGTGATGTTGTCATGTTGTCATGTTGTCATGTTGTCATGGTGTGATGGTGTCATGTTGTGATGGTGTCATGTTGTGATGGTGTCATGTTGTCATGTTGTGATGTTGTCATGTTGACATGTTGTCATGTTGTCATGGTGTCATGTTGTGATGGTGTCATGTTGTCATGTTGTGATGTTGTCATGTTGTGATGTTGTCATGTTGTGATGGTGTCATGTTGTGATGGTGTCATGTTGTCATGTTGTGATGTTGTCATGTTGTGATGTTGTCATGTTGTGATGTTGTCATGTTGTGATGGTGTCATGTTGTGATGGTGTCATGTTGTCATGTTGTGATGGTGTCATGTTGTGATGGTGTCATGTTGTGATGGTGTCATGTTGTGATGGTGTCATGTTGTGATGGTGTCATGTTGTCATGTTGTGATGTTGTCATGTTGTCATGTTGTCATGGTGTCATGTTGTGATGGTTTCATGGTGTCATGTTGTCATGTTGTGATGGTGTCATGTTGTCATGTTGTCATGGTGTCATGTTGTGATGGTTTCATGGTGTCATGGTGTCATGTTGTCATGTTGTGATGTTGTCATGTTGTGATGGTGTCATGTTGTGATGGTGTCATGTTGTCATGGTGTCATGTTGTCATGGTGTCATGTTGTCATGGTGTCATGTTGTGATGGTTTCATGGTGTCATGGTGTCATGTTGTGATGTTGTCATGTTGTCATGGTGTCATGTTGTGATGGTTTCATGGTGTCATGGTGTCATGTTGTGATGTTGTCATGTTGTCATGTTGTCATGGTGTCATGTTGTGATGGTTTCATGGTGTCATGGTGTCATGTTGTGATGGTGTCATGTTGTCATGTTGTCATGGTGTCATGTTGTGATGGTTTCATGGTGTCATGTTGTCATGTTGTGATGTTGTCATGTTGTCATGTTGTCATGGTGTCATGTTGTGATGGTTTCATGGTGTCATGGTGTCATGTTGTGATGTTGTCATGTTGTCATGTTGTCATGGTGTCATGTTGTGATGGTTTCATGGTGTCATGTTGTCATGTTGTGATGGTGTCATGTTGTCATGTTGTCATGGTGTCATGTTGTGATGGTTTCATGGTGTCATGGTGTCATGTTGTCATGTTGTGATGTTGTCATGTTGTGATGGTGTCATGTTGTGATGGTGTCATGTTGTCATGTTGTGATGTTGTCATGTTGTCATGTTGTCATGGTGTCATGTTGTGATGGTTTCATGGTGTCATGGTGTCATGTTGTGATGTTGTCATGTTGTCATGTTGTCATGGTATCATGTTGTGATGGTTTCATGGTGTCATGGTGTCATGTTGTGATGTTGTCATGTTGTCATGTTGTCATGTTGTCATGTTGTGATGTTGTCATGTTGTCATGTTGTCATGGTGTCATGTTGTCATGTTGTCATGTTGTGATGGTGTCATGTTGTGATGTTGTCATGTTGTGATGGTTTCATGGTGTCATGGTGTCATGTTGTCATGTTGTGATGGTGTCATGTTGTCATGGTGTCATGTTGTGATGGTTTCATGGTGTCATGGTGTCATGTTGTGATGGTGTCATGTTGTGATGTTGTCATGTTGTCATGTTGTCATGGTGTCATGGTGTCATGGTGTCATGTTGTCATGTTGTGATGTTGTCATGTTGTCATGTTGTCATGTTGTCATGTTGTCATGTTGTGATGGTGTCATGTTGTGATGTTGTCATGGTGTCATGGTGTCATGTTGTGATGGTGTCATGGTGTCATGTTGTCATGGTGTCATGTTGTGATGGTGTCATGTTGTTATGTTGTGATGGTGTCATGTTGTGATGGTGTCATGTTGTGATGGTGTCATGTTGTTATGTTGTGATGTTGTCATGGTGTCATGTTGTGATGGTGTCATGTTGTGATGGTGTCATGGTGTCATGTTGTCATGTTGTGATGGTGTCATGTTGTCATGTTGTGATGGTGTCATGTTGTCATGTTGTGATGGTGTCATGTTGTGATGGTGTCATGTTGTGATGGTGTCATGTTGTCATGTTGTGATGGTGTCATGTTGTGATGGTGTCATGTTGTCATGTTGTGATGGTGTCATGTTGACATGGTGTGATGGTGTCATGTTGTGATGTTGTCATGTTGTGATGGTGTCATGTTGACATGGTGTGATGGTGTCATGTTGTGATGTTGTCATGTTGTGATGGTGTCATGTTGACATGGTGTGATGGTGTCATGTTGTGATGTTGTCATGTTGTGATGGTGTCATGGTGTCATGTTGTCATGTTGTCATGTTGTGATGGTGTCATGTTGTGATGGTGTCATGTTGTCATGGTGTCATGTTGTGATGGTGTGATGGTGTCATGTTGTCATGTTGTGATGGTGTCATGTTGTGATGGTGTCATGTTGTGATGGTGTCATGTTGTGATGGTGTCATGGTGTCATGTTGTCATGTTGTCATGTTGTGATGGTGTCATGTTGTCATGTTGTCATGTTGTGATGGTGTCATGTTGTGATGGTGTCATGTTGTGATGGTGTCATGGTGTCATGTTGTCATGTTGTCATGTTGTGATGGTGTCATGTTGTCATGGTGTCATGTTGTGATGGTGTCATGTTGTGATGGTGTCATGGTGTCATGTTGTCATGTTGTGATGGTGTCATGTTGTGATGGTGTCATGTTGTCATGTTGTGATGGTGTCATGTTGTGATGTTGTCATGTTGTGATGGTGTCATGTTGTGATGGTGTGATGGTGTCATGTTGTGATGGTGTCATGTTGTGATGGTGTCATGTTGTGATGGTGTGATGGTGTCATGTTGTCATGGTGTCATGTTGTGATGGTGTGATGGTGTCATGTTGTGATGGTGTCATGTTGTGATGTTGTCATGTTGTGATGGTGTCATGTTGTGATGGTGTGATGGTGTGATGGTGTCATGTTGTGATGGTGTGATGGTGTCATGTTGTGATGTTGTCATGTTGTGATGGTGTCATGTTGTGATGGTGTCATGTTGTGATGGTGTCATGTTGTGATGGTGTGATGGTGTCATGTTGTCATGGTGTCATGTTGTGATGGTGTGATGGTGTCATGTTGTGATGGTGTCATGTTGTGATGGTGTGATGGTGTCATGTTGTCATGGTGTCATGTTGTGATGGTGTGATGGTGTCATGTTGTGATGGTGTCATGTTGTGATGTTGTCATGTTGTCATGTTGTGATGGTGTCATGTTGTGATGGTGTGATGGTGTCATGTTGTGATGGTGTCATGTTGTGATGGTGTCATGTTGTCATGGTGTCATGTTGTGATGGTGTGATGGTGTCATGTTGTCATGTTGTGATGGTGTCATGTTGTGATGGTGTCATGTTGTGATGGTGTCATGTTGTGATGGTGTGATGGTGTCATGTTGTGATGGTGTCATGTTGTGATGGTGTCATGTTGTGATGGTGTGATGGTGTCATGTTGTGATGGTGTCATGTTGTGATGGTGTCATGTTGTGATGGTGTGATGGTGTCATGGTGTGATGGTGTCATGTTGTGATGGTGTCATGTTGTGATGGTGTGATGGTGTCATGTTGTGATGGTGTGATGGTGTCATGTTGTGATGGTGTTATGTTGTGATGGTGTCATGTTGTGATGTTGTCATGGTGTCATGGTGTCATGTTGTGATGGTGTCATGGTGTCATGTTGTCATGGTGTCATGTTGTGATGGTGTCATGTTGTTATGTTGTGATGGTGTCATGTTGTGATGGTGTCATGTTGTGATGGTGTCATGTTGTTATGTTGTGATGTTGTCATGGTGTCATGTTGTGATGGTGTCATGTTGTTATGTTGTGATGGTGTCATGGTGTCATGTTGTCATGTTGTGATGGTGTCATGTTGTCATGTTGTGATGGTGTCATGTTGTGATGTTGTCATGTTGTGATGGTGTCATGTTGTCATGTTGTGATGGTGTCATGTTGTGATGGTGTCATGTTGTCATGTTGTGATGGTGTCATGTTGACATGGTGTGATGGTGTCATGTTGTGATGTTGTCATGTTGTGATGGTGTCATGTTGACATGGTGTGATGGTGTCATGTTGTGATGTTGTCATGTTGTGATGGTGTCATGTTGACATGGTGTGATGGTGTCATGTTGTGATGTTGTCATGTTGTGATGGTGTCATGGTGTCATGTTGTGATGTTGTCATGTTGTGATGGTGTCATGTTGTCATGTTGTGATGGTGTCATGTTGTGATGGTGTCATGTTGTCATGGTGTCATGTTGTGATGGTGTGATGGTGTCATGTTGTCATGTTGTGATGGTGTCATGTTGTGATGGTGTCATGTTGTGATGGTGTCATGTTGTGATGGTGTGATGGTGTCATGTTGTCATGTTGTCATGTTGTGATGGTGTCATGTTGTCATGTTGTCATGTTGTGATGGTGTCATGTTGTGATGGTGTCATGTTGTGATGGTGTCATGTTGTGATGGTGTCATGGTGTCATGTTGTCATGTTGTCATGTTGTGATGGTGTCATGTTGTGATGGTGTCATGTTGTCATGTTGTGATGGTGTCATGTTGTGATGTTGTCATGTTGTGATGGTGTCATGTTGTGATGGTGTGATGGTGTCATGTTGT
>CM036547.1:357699-375199 GCA_020745685.1 Tautogolabrus adspersus | reverse complement strand
ACGGTGAACTCACTTTCTATTTTTAGTTTGTTGTTTTAGTTTAGTCGAGCTGCGTCCTGTTCTGTCCATCACAGAGCCTCGTCTGCTCAGATTCAGCAACCTTTGGACCACTTTAACACATTCAGTCCCAGAATGAGAGAAGAATAAGACAGACTCTGACAGCTAGCTCACATGGAACTCAGTGTGTGCAGGAAGTAAAGGGTTAAAAACAGTCACTCAGCATGCAGGCTGACCTCTGAACCCTGAGGAAAGGAATGTGGAAGCTCTTTCATCCAAACTAAAGACACGCTCAGTTCAGGACACAAACTAAAGACATGCTCAGTTCAGGACACAAACTAAAGACACGCTCAGTTCAGGACACAAACTAAAGACACGTTCAGTTCAGGACAAACTAAAGACACGCTCAGTTCAGGACACAAACTAAAGACACGCTCAGTTCAGGACAAACTAAAGACACGCTCAGTTCAGGACACAAACTAAAGACACGCTCAGTTCAGGACACAAACTAAAGACACGCTCAGTTCAGGACAAACTAAAGACACGCTCAGTTCAGGACACAAACTAAAGACACGCTCAGTTCAGGACAAACTAAAGACACGCTCAGTTCAGGACACAAACTAAAGACACGCTCAGTTCAGGACAAACTAAAGACACGCTCAGTTCAGGACACAAACTAAAGACACGCTCAGTTCAGGACACAAACTAAAGACATGCTCAGTTCAGGACACAAACTAAAGACACGCTCAGTTCAGGACACAACTAAAGACACGCTCAGTTCAGGACACAAACTAAAGACACGCTCAGTTCAGGACACAAACTAAAGACACGCTCAGTTCAGGACAAACTAAAGACACGCTCAGTTCAGGACACAAACTAAAGACACGCTCAGTTCAGGACAAACTAAAGACACGCTCAGTTCAGGACACAAACTAAAGACACGCTCAGTTCAGGACACAAACTAAAGACACGTTCAGTTCAGGACAAACTAAAGACACGTTCAGTTCAGGACACAAACTAAAGATACGCTCAGTTCAGGACACAAACTAAAGACACGCTCAGTTCAGGACACAAACTAAAGACACGTTCAGTTCAGGACAAACTAAAGACACGCTCAGTTCAGGACACAAACTAAAGACACGCTCAGTTCAGGACACAAACTAAAGACACGCTCAGTTCAGGACACAAACTAAAGACACGCTCAGTTCAGGACAAACTAAAGACACGCTCAGTTCAGGACACAAACTAAAGACACGTTCAGTTCAGGACAAACTAAAGACACGCTCAGTTCAGGACACAAACTAAAGACACGTTCAGTTCAGGACACAAACTAAAGACACGCTCAGTTCAGGACACAAACTAAAGACACGCTCAGTTCAGGACACAAACTAAAGACACGCTCAGTTCAGGACACAAACTAAAGACACGCTCAGTTCAGGACACAAACTAAAGACACGCTCAGTTCAGGACACAAACTAAAGACACGCTCAGTTCAGGACACAAACTAAAGACACGCTCAGTTCAGGACACAAACTAAAGACACGCTCAGTTCAGGACACAAACTAAAGACACGCTCAGTTCAGGACACAAACTAAAGACACGCTCAGTTCAGGACACAAACTAAAGACACGCTCAGTTCAGGACACAAACTAAAGACACGTTCAGTTCAGGACAAACTAAAGACACGCTCAGTTCAGGACACAAACTAAAGACACGCTCAGTTCAGGACAAACTAAAGACACGCTCAGTTCAGGACACAAACTAAAGACACGTTCAGTTCAGGACAAACTAAAGACACGTTCAGTTCAGGACACAAACTAAAGACACGTTCAGTTCAGGACAAACTAAAGACACGTTCAGTTCAGGACACAAACTAAAGACACATTCAGTTCAGGACACAAACTAAAGACACGTTCAGTTCAGGACACAAACTAAAGACACGCTCAGTTCAGGACAAACTAAAGACACGCTCAGTTCAGGACACAAACTAAAGACACGCTCAGTTCAGGACACAAACTAAAGACACGCTCAGTTCAGGACACAAACTAAAGACACGCTCAGTTCAGGACACAAACTAAAGACACGCTCAGTTCAGGACACAAACTAAAGACACGCTCAGTTCAGGACACAAACTAAAGACACGTTCAGTTCAGGACACAAACTAAAGACACGCTCAGTTCAGGACACAAACTAAAGACACGTTCAGTTCAGGACAAACTAAAGACACGTTCAGTTCAGGACACAAACTAAAGACACGTTCAGTTCAGGACAAACTAAAGACACGTTCAGTTCAGGACACAAACTAAAGACACGTTCAGTTCAGGACACAAACTAAAGACACGTTCAGTTCAGGACAAACTAAAGACACGTTCAGTTCAGGACACAAACTAAAGACACGTTCAGTTCAGGACACAAACTAAAGACACGCTCAGTTCAGGACACAAACTAAAGACACGCTCAGTTCAGGACACAAACTAAACTAAACAAACTAAAGAAATAATGATCATTATAATTAATCGTGATCGTATCGTTAATCTTAAATGCATTAATGCTGACAGAACTATAAACACTGTAAATACATAAATACTAGAATACATTAGGTAACAACAGGAAACCGAGAAAGAAAGAAGAAAGAAACAAACCGGAATGAAGCCCCCCATCAGTCCTCATGGTCACCATCAGTCCTCAGGTTCATCATCAGTCCTCAGGTTCATCATCAGTCCTCAGGGTCACCATCAGTCCTCAAGGTCACCATCAGTCCTCAGGGTCACCATCAGTCCTCAAGGTCACCATCAGTCCTCAGGGTCACCATCAGTCCTCATGGTCACCATCAGTCCTCATGGTCACCATCAGTCCTCAGGGTCATCATCAGTCCTCAGGGTCACCATCAGTCCTCAGGGTCATCATCAGTCCTCAGGGTCATCATCAGTCCTCAGGGTCACCATCAGTCCTCATGGTCACCATCAGTCCTCAGGGTCATCATCAGTCCTCAGGGTCATCATCAGTCCTCAGGGTCACCATCAGTTGTCAGGGTCATCATCAGTTCTCAGGGTCATCATCAGTCCTCAGGGTCATCATCAGTTCTCAGGGTCATCATCAGTCCTCAGGGTCATCATCAGTCCTCAGGGTCATCATCAGTTCTCAGGGTCATCATCAGTCCTCAGGGTCATCATCAGTCCTCAGGGTCACCATCAGTTCTCAGGGTCATCATCAGTCCTCAGGGTCATCATCAGTTCTCAGGGTCACCATCAGTCCTCATGGTCACCATCAGTCCTCAGGGTCATCATCAGTCCTCAGGGTCACCATCAGTCCTCAGGGTCATCATCAGTCCTCAGGGTCATCATCAGTCCTCAGGGTCACCATCAGTCCTCAGGGTCACCATCAGTCCTCATGGTCACCATCAGTCCTCAGGGTCATCATCAGTCCTCAGGGTCATCATCAGTCCTCAGGGTCACCATCAGTTGTCAGGGTCATCATCAGTTCTCAGGGTCATCATCAGTCCTCAGGGTCATCATCAGTCCTCAGGGTCATCATCAGTTCTCAGGGTCATCATCAGTCCTCAGGGTCATCATCAGTTCTCAGGGTCATCATCAGTCCTCAGGGTCATCATCAGTCCTCAGGGTCATCATCAGTTCTCAGGGTCATCATCAGTCCTCAGGGTCATCATCAGTCCTCAGGGTCACCATCAGTCCTCAGGGTCACCATCAGTCCTCAGGGTCATCATCAGTTCTCAGGGTCATCATCAGTCCTCAGGGTCACCATCAGTCCTCAGGGTCACCATCAGTCCTCAGGGTCATCATCAGTTCTCAGGGTCATCATCAGTCCTCAGGGTCATCATTAGCGCTCAGTAGTCTGATGGCCTGAGTTATAAAAAGCTGGGGGATTAAAAGTGTCAGAATGAATAAGTTTGGTACTCCAGATAAAACGTGATGATAAGACAGGTGAGTGTGCTTCACCTGGTCAGGTGAGTGTGCTTCACCTGGTCAGGTGAGTGTGCTTCACCTGGTCAGGTGAGTGTGCTTCACCTGGTCAGGTCATTCATGTCTGTTAGAGTGCTCCGCTTTGTCAGGCTGTCCTCTCTGTTTTCAGGCTCTGTTTGGTTTAGTTCTATAACTTCATGGTGTTGATTTTATTCGGTCTGTGTGTGAGCATGCTGGCTAGTGTGTGTGTGCTTGTGTGTGTGTGTGCGGGGAGGGGGGGGGGGGGGGATTGTGTATGATGTTGCATTGGAGCTGTTTAGTGTGTGATGTGTGTGTGGGTAGATGTGTGTGTTTAGCAGAGAGGCACTGTATGGTTCAGCCCAGGAATGTGCGATGTGGGTAGGCTGTACAATAGAGCCGGGCTCCCTGAGGGTGCTCAATGGGACCGGTGTCACCCCCCAGCAACCCCCCCCGCTGTGTGATGACCACCACACAACGCTACAGCTGTCAGCTCCTCTTAACCACCGCTGTAAACACACACTCACACACACACTCTCATCATGTACCAACCTGTAAATACATTTGTGCAAACATTGTGTGGTTGTACACAAACCATCAGATGGTTTGCAGTCACCATGTTGGTTTTCTAGAACCAGAATTTATCATATTAAGAGAAGTGGGTGGAGCCCCCTCTCCAGCTCCTCCCAATTCTCCAAATATGGTCATTTCTGGCTGGGTTTTAAAAGTTAAACAGTCTGCACCTGTGGCTGAATAATGATCCTTTTAACGAGCTAACAGTATTGGTTTGTTCCTCACAGGCTCAGTTAGCTGCTAATTGTTGCTAACGTAAATAAATAAAGCTCTAATGCGACTGGTTGTAAAAAGTGGAGCTCAGACGTGCTGGACGGTCTGTTAGTCCAATAAAGCTCACAGAGAGACAGATTATTAGTCTGATATTTACAGGAACAAATCTTTAAATGGCTCCAACAGCACAAACATGACCCAGAGGTTAAAGGTCAGGGACTGAATTAGCTTAGCCTTAGGGGACACCTAGCAGACAGCTAGCAGCTCCCACCTGTCACTCAAAGAAGCCGTGCACCCTACCACTGCAGGAGACAGACTCTAGTGGACACTGGAGGAACTGCAGCTATAAAGTTGGACATTTTAACATGGGGCTCTATGGGGACTGACTCACTGCAGGAGACAGACTCTAGTGGACACTGGAGGAACTGCAGCTATAAAGTTGGACATTTTAACATGGGGCTCTATGGGGACTGACTCACTGCAGGAGACAGACTCTAGTGGACACTGGAGGAACTGCAGCTGTAAAGTTGGACATTTTAACATGGGGCTCTATGAGGACTGACTCACTGCAGGAGACAGACTCTAGTGGACACTGGAGGAACTGCAGCTGTAAAGTTGGACATTTTAACATGGAGCTCTATGAGGACTGACTCACTGCAGGAGACAGACTCTAGTGGACACTGGAGGAACTGCAGCTGTAAAGTTGTACATTTTAACATGGGGCTCTATGGGGACTGACTCACTGCAGGAGACAGACTCTAGTGGACACTGGAGGAACTGCAGCTGTAAAGTTGGACATTTTAACATGGGGCTCTATGAGGACTGACTCACTGCAGGAGACAGACTCTAGTGGACACTGGAGGAACTGCAGCTGTAAAGTTGGACATTTTAACATGGAGCTCTATGAGGACTGACTCACTGCAGGAGACAGACTCTAGTGGACACTGGAGGAACTGCAGCTGTAAAGTTGGACATTTTAACATGGAGCTCTATGAGGACTGACTCACTGCAGGAGACAGACTCTAGTGGACACTGGAGGAACTGCAGCTGTAAAGTTGTACATTTTAACATGGGGCTCTATGGGGACTGACTCACTGCAGGAGACAGACTCTAGTGGACACTGGAGGAACTGCAGCTGTAAAGTTGGACATTTTAACATGGGGCTCTATGGGGACTGACTCACTGCAGGAGACAGACTCTAGTGGACACTGGAGGAACTGCAGCTGTAAAGTTGGACATTTTAACATGGAGCTCTATGAGGACTGACTCACTGCAGGAGACAGACTCTAGTGGACACTGGAGGAACTGCAGCTTCTGGTGCTTAAGTGTCAGTGTTGACTTGAAAATCTGCAGATTCCAGCATGTTTTTTTCTGTCAACTCACTGACCTTTCACACACTCACAGGATGCAGTTACACGTGGGGGGGGCTGTCTGTGTGTGTGTGTGCATTCTGTCTCACATGTCCACGTGTTTACTTCTCTGCTCTCTTGGTTCACGTGACGAAGCTCCTGGCGATGTTGTGTCCTTGGACTTGACGCTGTGAGGCTGCAGATGTCACAGAGGTCACTCGGGGTAAATAAGAGGACACACAGGTGACAGGAGAGTTCAGACTTTTATCTCAAACACACTTTTAGAGACTTTGTGGTTTATTCCTTTAAACAGTTTGTTTTTCGCACCAGTGAAGTGTGTTTTTTTGGTTGCAGTTGTAAAGAGTTCAGGTTTGGCATCTTCTTCTGAATGTGTGGAGTGAATGTACTCTCCCTCTATCCGGGGGGTTGGGGGGATTCTGTGTTTTCTCAAGGATTATCCAGTTTCATAACAAGTACATACATGAACACACATTAACACACACAGGGCGGGCTTTGTGCGGCCTGCTGTCCTCTGCAGACACATGATGAATGACGACATTGTGTCTTCAGGTTGTCTAGCAAAGATAAACCTGCTGTGATTAAGAATCCTGATTCACTAAACTGTTTTCAGTGTTTTCTCCCCTGTTCCTGTCACATCAGTCAGACTTGTCTACAGCTCCCCCTAGTGGGTAAACCTACAGTTATTCAGCATGAATAAATATTAGTACTGAGCTCAGACCTGTATGATGTCAGGCTGCAGATGTTTGGACTCTGAGATATTACATTTCTTCATGATGCATTTCTTTAAAGGATGCCGGATCCATCTTTTATCAACTCACCTTTATGTTTCTTCTCATTTTCTCTTTTGCAGGACAGTCAAAATGCAGAGCAGCGTTTCTCACTCACCGCCAACCATAGCTGTTGGGACCGGGTGAGGAGGAGAGGAGAAGAGAGAAGGAGAGGAGAGGAGAGAGAGGAGGAAGGAGAGAGGAGAGTGCCAAGACAAAAGAGGATTTGAACCGGTAAAAAGAACCTGGACACCTTCATTCATTGGTTCATCCAAACCTTTAGGAAAGCGTTAAAGTCGTCAGACTTTATTCAATTTGCAGTGATTCGGCACAGTACAGTTTATGCACGAGCACAAGCACGGGTACACAACGTGGACAGCCTTCATGATGGAGAAATCCCGGAGTGTTCTGTCTGTATCTGACTAACATGACTCAAAATAAAACACAAAGTCAGTAAAGTAGCCGTCATGTCCTCTGTGTTGTTCTCCGATGTGCGGACGTGGATTTTATCGCACATCCCTTTCAGTTTTTTATTTTTCAGTCCGCCTGTCTTGTAAACTGATCACGCTTCATGATCACGTAAAGCCATGCATGTGTTGTATTATGATGTCATGTACAGAGGTAACCGTGCTCAGGCCCGGTTAGTCCTGGAGCAGGGTGAGTGCAGGCTGGTGGGGGGAATGGGGGGGGGGGGGTTAATCGTGCTTCAGCACGGTACGGGACAACTTTGCCTAGTGTGAGTGCGCCCTTAGTCATCATCTAAATAAAAATGTGTCCACAAACATATGTTCATGTACCTCCTCTATTTCCACAGATTTCCTCCGACCTTGATGCTTCCCTTACGGTGAGCTGTTGGTTAACTTTTTCTACGTCACCCGCAGCGCCCCACATTGAGCCTGCACGGCAGGGAGCCACACCTGAAGTTTCATGGCAGCGGCATTCTGAGGCTGCCATGGCAGCTGCTGCCGCCGATGCCTCACACCGTATTACCGCACTGACGCCGGAGGAAGAGGGACGACGGACTGCCGCCAAGCTGTTTGGGAGCGCCGCTGCGCTTCCACGGACCGAGAGAGAGCGAGGGAGAGAGAGGGGGAAAGAGAGAGGGGGGGGGAGGGAGAGGGAGGAGGAAGAGAGAGGGAGAGCGAGTGGAAACGAGTGTTTGGTGTGCGGGGGTCTGTTCACCTCAAAGGAGAAGCTGCGGCTCCACGCTTTGACTCACACAGGAGAGAAACCCTTCCACTGCTCGCAGCCACTCTGCTCCAAGGCCTTCAGCTCCAAGTACAAGCTGTTCAGGTACTATCAGTGTTCACATTATTTATATACTTCAGCTCCAAGTACAAGCTGTTCAGGTACTATCAGTGTTCACATTATTTATATACTTCAGCTCCAAGTACAAGCTGTTCAGGTACTATCAGTGTTCACATTATTTATATACTTCAGCTCCAAGTACAAGCTGTTCAGGTCCAGAGCAGTGATCATATAACTCACATTGTTGAGCTTTAAATCAAAGCCTTTGAGAAACTAGGAAGTGACACACAGACTGATGAAAGCATGTTGGGCGAATGACACGACTCACATCCTGCAGCTCAGCGTTCAAACTAATCTGTGTGACTGTTATTTGATGCCAGAAGAGACAGAACAATTGTAAGCAGAGCAGCTTACAATGAGTCAGCATGAGACTGGTTAGCATGTTTGGAATCTGGTGAATCACAGGAAGTGGTTTGTTTTGGGTCCTGACTGGAGTTCAGTGACTCATTTTGACTGAAGGAGTTGATGGTTCACTTTAACATACATGTTGATAAGAGGAGGAGTGTGTACCTTCTAACATTAACAGTGTGTGTTTGTGTATCTGTGCAGGCATATGGCCACACACTCTCCACAGAAGACCCACCAGTGCTCGTTCTGTGAGAAGATGTTCCACCGCAAAGACCACCTGAAGAACCACCTGCAGACACATGACCCCAACAAGGAGGCCTTCAAGTGTGACGAGTGTGGGAAGCACTACAACACCAAGCTGGGCTACAAGCGCCATGTGGCTATGCACTCGGCCACGGCCGGGGACCTCACCTGTAAGGTGTGCATGCAGACGTACGAGAGCACGCCGGTTCTCCTGGAGCACCTGAAGAGCCACTCAGGGAAGTCGTCAGGAGGAACCAAGGAGAAGAAACACCCGTGTGACCACTGCGACCGCCGCTTCTACACCAGGAAGGACGTTAGACGCCACATGGTCGTGCACACGGGCAGGAAAGACTTCCTGTGTCAGTACTGCGCCCAGCGCTTCGGCAGGAAGGACCACCTGACGCGCCATGTGAAGAAAAGCCACTCCCAGGAGCTGCTGAAGATCAAGACGGAGCCCCCTGACATGTTGGGTCTGTTGGCGTCAGGGTCCCCCCCCTGCTCAGTAAAGGAGGAGCTCAGCCCCATGATGTGCGCCATGGGGCCAAATAAAGACCCCATGATGGGCAAACCATTCCCCAGCGGGCCTCCGTTCCCCATGAGCATGTACAACCCCCACCACCTCCAGGCCATGTCTAACTCAGGGGGGGGCCACCCCCACCCGTCCCTGATGCCCCCCTCCCTGTCTGCGGCCATGAGCATGGGCTGTCACATGGAGTCCCCTGGATCTCTACACCCACACTCCCTGCACCACCATCACCACCACCATCACCACCACCATCATTCCCCTCCACTGCCCCCCCCACCACCAGCCCCCGGCCCCCCAGCAGCAGCACCAGCCCCAGCAGGTCCCCAAGTACCAGCTGGGATCTACCTCATACCTGCTGGACAAGCCCCTCAAAGTGGAGATGGAGAGCTTCCTCATGGATCTGCAGAGCGGCTCACCGGGCCCCGCCCCTTCTGCGGAGCCCCACCCTACTGCCTCACCCCGCAAGGATGGACTGGAGCCCTCGGCGGGCCTGGCGGATGAGCTGTGCGGGGACCCCCTCCTGTCCAAGAGCCCTGCGGTGATTGCTGAGTCTTTGTGTGCTGCTAACATGGACCTCTCCCACCTGCTGGGCTTCCTGCCCCTCAACCTGCCCCCCTACAGCGCCCCCATGAGTACGGGAGGCCTGGTGATGGGCTACACCTCATCTGCGACCTCCTCCATTTCCTCCATCTCCTCTTCCTCATCTCTGCATACTGCAGAGCCGCATGCTGCAGCAGTCGCCGCGGCAGCAGCCGCCGTCGCCACGGCACCTCTTACCTCTTTGCAACCGCAACCTCAGGAGCAGCACAGCTCCAGCGGGGGTCTGAACCTTGGGCCCCTGCACCCCCTCCCATCAGTGTTCAGCTCCAGCCTCAGCACCACCACGCTGCCTCGCTTCCACCAGGCCTTCCAGTGAGAGGGCCGACACCCAGTCTCAGCTCGGCCTGGCTAGGCCTCACTCAGATTAGGGTCTGTGTTAGGTCTCAGTGCCTGGTCGATAAGTTGGAGAATTTGAATAATGAAATGAACACTTGGAAGCCTTAAATGAAAGCGCACAAAAGCTTTTTTTATGAGCCTTACAGGAAGTTTAACCCTTTAAAGAAAAGGAACACGGTGAGGAAAGAAGCTTTTGGTCTCCTCTAGTTATTACTACGTATTAACCCTTTATCTTATGACCATTTACTCCCTGTGTCCCCTCATGTTAGTAGTTTAGAGGGCAGCATCAGTAGGCCTAAAGGCGTGGTACTGCACACTTTCAAAAGTAATAATATTAAAACATCAAAGAGCATTTTAGTGAAGATTATCCGTCTTGTTGTGACCCAGAAAAAAAGATTTAGTTTGAAGTGGATATTTTGTTTGACTTTATTTTGACTTTCCGATGTCAGAAACATGTCTTGAGTTTAAACCTCAAAGACCCTCGAATCTGTCTCCATCAGTCCCACAGATCAGTGAACCAATCAAGACCCAGATCAGCTCCGCCCGTCCAGGGCCTCCCGAGAGCCACAAAGAAAGAACTGACCCCCACCTGAAAAAAAAACACAAAAAAAGAGAAAATAGTCCCTTTAAGCTGATGTGCTCGTAGAGACAGGCCAGTTTCACACACACACACACACACACACACTAACACAAACACACGCACTCATACACACACACTAACACACGCACGCAAGTACACACTCACACACACACACACTCACACACACAGCATAGAGTGTGTGTTTCTTTAACTGTTCCTCCAGAGAAGCACTTTTTTTAGCAGAAGGCACTTCACCTTTAGGAACCTCGTCAGGAAACTTTTGGTCTCCTTCCTCGTCACTTCTGGAGACAGAGTCTTCTTCCTCACGCTCCTCATCCTCCTCCTGCTCCTCCTCCTCACAGTCTAAAGTTTATATCTTTGAACCTGCAGCTGTTTCCCCTGCAGCTGCTCACACCTGAAATGTGTCTCCTCAGACGACCACACCTCGGTGCACTCTTTGAAAAAGATGCCCTCTCCTGGTAGAATGAACCCTGACAGATGTGAATGGTCAAACATGCCGTGACAGACGAGGACAGATGTGTTGAAGAATGTTATTGCAGTGTACGGAATATCTCAACAAATGAATATTATTATTGCTTTTATCTCAGTAAGGTGTATTTTAGGTATTAAACCGATGTTTTGATGTCTGGCAGGTTTACATTTGTGTGTATCTTGCATTTTTTTGATCAATGGATGAAGTATTAGCTTTCCCTTCAGCTTCCTGTCTTTAACGTGACGTGTACCTGAGTTAGCGTGGCTCACCCAGGTGGACAGGAGGATCTCTGTTAGCGAGTCGTAATCACAGAGATTGGATCAAGGTCGTTGTGTGGTAGGGATGCTGACATGGATGCTCTGTGTGAGTGTGTGTGCTCACTGGGTTCACATCTTTTTCTCACGTTTCACCAGCAGCCGTTAAACGCTGCGCCCAAAGTTCAGCCTGAGGAGCTTGTTACCTGACACACTAACCCTGTCGTCTAAGGCTGTCAGAATGTTCTTAATGTTGATACTGTTTGATACCACGTGTTCAAAACGATACAGTCTCTGATAGTTGAATGATCAATAGAATCAAAGAGTACCCAAACTTTAAAACACAACACGGGTGACATGACACAGGTCTCAGAGAGACTCCGTCACACGGTCAACCATGAAAATGTTGCCATGTAGATAGTGTGACGGAGTCCGTCTGCAACTTCTGATGAATTAAACACAAAACAACATCGGGCGTCTGGGATTCTGTTTGTGTTGCCGTGGTATCAAATAGGTATCACGAAGAGCCGTCTGTGGACGCAGGGGGCTGCAACATCTTTAAAATCCTTCATCTATCGTCACGCCTCAGACGAGCCCCCGCCACGACCATATGACCACGTGAAAAAAAAAAAAAAAAAAGAGGAAATAAAAACAAGTTGCTGCTTTTAGCTACGGTTGCTACGACGACTGTAGACCACTTGAACATTTCAATGACGTGCAACACGGACAGCACGAGCTGCACCCATTAAGTGTTCATCATCCCTCCTCCTCCTCCCCTCCTCCTCCTCTCCTCCTCAACCTCCTCCTCCCCTCCTCCTCCTCTCCTCCTCAACCTCCTCTCCTCCTCCTCCCCTACTCCTCCTTCTCCTCTCCTCCTCCTCCTCTTCCTCCTCCTCCTTCTCCTCTCCTCCTCCTCCTCTTCCTCCTCCTCCTCCCCTCCTCCTCCTCCTCTCCTCCTCTTCCTCCTCCTCCCCTCCTCTTCCTCCTCCTCTCCTACTCCTCCTCCTCTCCTCCTCAACCTCCTCCTCTTCTCCTCCTCCCCTCCTCTTCCTCCTCCTCAACCTCCTCCTCTTCCTCCTCCTCCTCTTCTCCTCCTCCCCTCCTCCTCTCCTCCTCAACCTCCTCCTCTCCTCCTCCTCCCCTACTCCTCCTTCTCCTCTCCTCCTCCTCCTCTTCCTCCTCCTCCTCCCCTCCTCCTCCTCCTCCTCCTCCTCTTCCTCCTCCTCCTTCTCCTCTCCTCCTCCTCCTCTTCCTCCTCCTCCTCCCCCCTCCTCCTCCTCCTCTCCTCCTCTTCCTCCTCCTCCCCTCCTCTTCCTCCTCCTCTCCTACTCCTCCTCCTCTCCTCCTCAACCTCCTCCTCTTCTCCTCCTCCCCTCCTCTTCCTCCTCCTCAACCTCCTCCTCTTCCTCCTCCTCCTCTTCTCCTCCTCCCCTCCTCCTCTCCTCCTCAACCTCCTCCTCTTCTCCTCCTCCCCTCCTCAACTTCCTCCTCCTCTCTCAGCTGCTCGTAGAGTCAAAGGTAAAGCGTCTGAAAGTTCTTGGATGATTCCAGCGTGACGTTCAGAGTTCGGGGGGACTTGTTGACTGACTCGGACTCGTTGTTGCTCGTTTATAGTCGTTTGTTTGTTTGTTGTCGTTTGAAATGAATTTATTTTCTGTTTGTTGAAAACAGGACCTCGAGAAACAACACAACACATCACCTCATTTTTATTTGTTTTATTTCTTACTGAACCTGGGGAGAAGAAACGACACTTTGCACATTAGCTTGTTACAAAAACCCGACGCAGCCGAACCAGCAGCCCTGACGTAGACAACAGTCTGACTGTTCAGTCCCCGCCCCACCACCAGAGGTCATTAATGTGATGATGACCTGTAAAAAAAAAAAAAGATCAGAGTTTGATCCTAAATAAATTAGCTGTCGGCACCTTTCTGAGAATTAAAATTGGACTTTATGAGACCTTAAAAAACAAAAAAAGGTTGTTGTATAAATGAGACGCTCATCCGGAGCGATCGCAGATTTATTCGAGTGTTTGTAAAAGAAAAGCTTCTGGCATGTCCTCAGTTTGTCCTCCCTGGGTTTCTGTGAGCTCATCTGAATTCTAGCACTTTCTTTAAAAAAAAGAGTATTTTTTTTTCTTTTAAATTTCAGCTTCTATGTTCAAATGTTTTTATTTTGTATGATCCTGTTGATGTTCGTGCCGTTAGTTTGACATGTAGACTTTATCAAACTTTGTGTATTTCTCCTCTCCACAAGAGTAACAGTATTTTTATAGACTTTCACTAATATCCCTCGACACTCGAGCCCCTCTAAAAAAACAACGCTTCCTTTTGGTAACCAGCTTTGCTGCGCTCTTAAAGTTAACCAATCAGACTGCAGCAGAGCGCTGAGCAGCAACAACACGTGTTACAGCCGACCAATGAGACGCTGTCCAAACGACCAGTCACTGAACACATCACGACCTGAACACATGTATAGACGAGTCACTGAACACATCACAACCTGAACACTTGTATGACAAGTCACTGAACACATCATGACCTGAACAATTGTATAGACCAGTCACTGAACACATCACGACCTGAACACTTGTATAGACCAGTCACTGAACACATCACGACCTGAACACTTGTATGACGAGTCACTGAACACATCACGACCTGAACACTTGCATAGACCAGTCACTGAACACATCACGACCTGAACACTTGTATGACGAGTCACTGAACACATCACGACCTGAACACTTGTATAGACCAGTCACTGAACACATCACGACCTGAACACTTGTATAGATGAGTCACTGAACACATCACGACCTGAACACTTGTATGACGAGTCACTGAACACATCACGACCTGAACACTTGCATAGACCAGTCACTGAACACATCACGACCTGAACACTTGTATGACGAGTCACTGAACACATCACGACCTGAACACTTGTATAGACCAGTCACTGAACACATCACGACCTGAACACTTGTATGACGAGTCACTGAACACATCAAGACCTGAACACTTGCATAGACCAGTCACTGAACACATCACGACCTGAACACTTGTATGACGAGTCACTGAACACATCACGACCTGAACACTTGTATAGACCAGTCACTGAACACATCACGACCTGAACACTTGTATAGACGAGTCACTGAACACATCACGACCTGAACACTTGTATGACGAGTCACTGAACACATCACGACCTGAACACTTGCATAGACCAGTCACTGAACACATCACGACCTGAACACTTGTATGACGAGTCACTGAACACATCACGACCTGAACACTTGTATAGACCAGTCACTGAACACATCACGACCTGAACACTTGTATGACGAGTCACTGAACACATCAAGACCTGAACACTTGCATAGACCAGTCACTGAACACATCACGACCTGAACACTTGTATGACGAGTCACTGAACACATCACGACCTGAACACTTGTATAGACGAGTCACTGAACACATCACGACCTGAACACTTGTATAGACGAGTCACTGAACACATCACGACCTGAACACTTGTATGACGAGTCACTGAACACATCACGACCTGAAAACTTGTATAGACGGGTCACCGAACACATCATGACCTGAACACTTGTATAGACGAGTCACTGAACACATCACGACCTGAACACTTGTATAGACGAGTCACTGAACACATCATGACCTGAACACTTGTATGACGAGTCACTGAACACATCAAGACCTGAACACTTGTATAGACGAGTCACTGAACACATCATGACCTGAACACTTGTATGACGAGTCACTGAACACATCACGACCTGAACACTTGTATAGACGAGTCACTGAACACATCATGACCTGAACACTTGTATGACGAGTCACTGAACACATCACGACCATGAACACTTGTATAGACGAGTCACTGAACACATCACGACCATGAACACTCGTATAGACGAGTCACTGAACACATCATGACCTGAACACTTGTATAGACGAGTCACTGAACACATCACGACCATGAACACTTGTATAGACGAGTCACTGAACACATCACGACCATGAACACTTGTATAGACGAGTCACTGAACACATCACGACCATGAACACTTGTATAGATGAGTCACTGAACACATCACGACCATGAACACTTGTATAGACGAGTCACTGAACACATCACGACCATGAACACTTGTATAGACGAGTCACTGAACACATCACGACCTGAACACTCGTATAGACGAGTCACTGAACACATCACGACCTGAACACTCGTATAGACGAGTCACTGAACACATCACGACCTGAACACTTGTATAGATGAGTCACTGAACACATCACGACCATGAACACTTGTATAGATGAGTCACTGAACACATCACGACCTGAACACTTGTATAGACGAGTCACTGAACACATCACGACCTGAACACTTGTATAGATGAGTCACTGAACACATCACGACCATGAACACTTGTATAGATGAGTCACTGAACACATCACGACCATGAACACTTGTATAGACGAGTCACTGAACACATCACGACCTGAACACTTGTATAGACGAGTCACTGAACACATCACGACCTGAACACTTGTATAGACGAGTCACTGAACACATCACGACCTGAACACTCGTATAGACGAGTCACTGAACACATCATGACCTGAACACTTGTATAGATGAGTCACTGAACACATCATGACCATGAACACTTGTATAGACGAGTCACTGAACACATCACGACCTGAACACTTGTATAGACGAGTCACTGAACACATCACGACCATGAACACTTGTATAGATGAGTCACTGAACACATCACGACCTGAACACTTGTATAGATGAGTCACTGAACACATCACGACCTGAACACTTGTATAGACGAGTCACTGAACACATCACGACCTGAACACTTGTATAGATGAGTCACTGAACACATCACAACCTGAACACTTGTATAGATGAGTCACTGAACACATCACGACCTGAACACTTGTATAGATGAGTCACTGAACACATCACGACCTGAACACTTGTATAGATGAGTCACTGAACACATCACGACCTGAACACTTGTATAGATGAGTCAGTCCGACCCCAAAGTAAAGCACTTAGAGCTCTCAGCCAACCAACGAGCTGTTTGTGACCTCGTAGGAGCGACAGCCGCAGACTCGCGCTGAGAAATGTGGCTTTAAAATCTTTTCAGTAAACATAATTAAAAAGTGAAGTTTGTCTTAAAAAGATGAAAAACAGAACGACTCACCTCTCTTCTGGATTTAACTCTTGAAGTTTTTCTGCATCCTGACAGAAACAGACGTCTAACCACAAACCACACGACTCCTCGATCTGACCTCTGACAGGGTCGTTGTTGTTGCTGCTCGTTGCTCGGCTGCGGCTCCATTACCTCGACCTGCACCTCCTCAGGATGCACTTCTCCTCACCTCCTTGTCTCCAGCAGCAGGTGCAGAAGTCAAACTTTTGAAGGGAATTGTAGTGGATCAGATAAATCCTGCGGTTTGAAAGACGCTCTCTCTCTTTTTATTTTGCTCTTAGTGAATCTGGAGAGTGTCTGCTGCAGACACATCCACATGTAGTTTTATATATTTCTAGATTATTGTAAGTGTTGCATTCCAACCTCTTTGTGTATCTCTTTAGTGACATAGCCCATTTGATTTCGATGGCGTGCTGTTACAGCCACCTCTGGAAGAAAGACGTGAAAAGACACAAGTACTTCACGTACACTATTTGATAAAGCGCAGCGTTTATCGACTACAGGGAGAGTTTTATTAGAGACGAGCTTCAGAGAGAAAGAAGACAAGTCGCTTCTTTGTTACATATCTCACATGCAATCAGTTGCTGCAATGTAAAAGTGACAGATTTGTATATTGGTTGATCCAAAGAGATGATGAACACAACAACAGAACTATTGTACAGTACAGTGTATCATCTTTAAGTTGTCATGT